>PVKE010003621.1:0-70774 GCA_004027555.1 Craseonycteris thonglongyai | reverse complement strand
TTCCCTGACATTCAAACCAGAAGGGGTTCATAAAATAACAAAACTGTAATATACAATTCTATGCAAATGAAATGCAAAATACAATACAAAAATGCAAAAACCCTCTGGACAGTCACTAGGGCGTCTTTCCTGGCTTGGTCATACCTAAAGCACTCTGATTATCGGGACTCTTGCTGGAAGTAACACTCCACTGATGACCATCAGTCCCCCCAGTTCACATCTCACACACAACCAGAAAGATTTCCTGCTAAACTGTTGTCATTGCAGCCTAGCAATAGATTCCGGAAGATGGTCAGGCCAAGGGCTCTCCCACTGGCAGTTCTGGGATGGTAGAGAGCCATCACGTCAGAAAACACACCTGTCCAAGTTTTATGCTGAGTTTCTTTCTTTATTTTTTAAGATTTATTTTATTGTTTTTGAGGGGGCACGGGGAGAAAGAGAGAGAGAGAGAGAAAGAAAGAGAGAGAAAGAGAGAGAGAGAGAGGCAAAGCAGTCTCCATATTTGTGCATCACTAGTTATGACAGGGTTTCATTCTACACAGGTGGATGTGGGGCTGCGCAGGGCAGGAACAGAAATGAGTGCCTCCTGCCTGGCAGGTGAGAACCTATACCACCGTTCAGGCAGTTATGAGTTGTGTCACAGTTCAGCTTATGAGTTTACAAGGGTTGGGGCCAGGATTCAATCTCCTTACCTTATGGTTTCAAGGCAAGCGCTCAACCTGCTGAGCTAGCCCGGCTTCCCTTTACGCTGAATTTCTGAGTGTGCTTGAATTTCAGAGCAGATGTTCACCAGGTAGATTTACTGGGGCTGAAAATACGCAGGATGTGCTTTTTAAAGAGAATAGTCTCCTCAGCCTTGTAAATAGAAAATCTTCCTCCTATTAGTTAAATACAGTAGTCTCCCCTTATCTGCAGAGACACAGTCTAATACCCCCAGTGGATGTGTGAAACTGCAAATAGTAACAAACTCTCTATATATTGTGTTTTTGTTTGTTTGTTGTTTGTTTTGGATACACGCATACCTATGACAAAGTTGAATTTATATATTTTTAGGCACCATAAGAGATTTACAGGGGGAAGCTGGGATGGTTCAGTGGGTTAAGCGCTCACTTTGCAGTGCTGGGGACCAAGGATCGAGTCCCGGCCCCGGCCCGTGCGGAACCATATGCTGAACTGGGAGCTCCCCCAGTTCAGTTCTTTCTCTGTCTCTGTATCTCTCTCTCTCTCTCTCTGCCAAAAAACAATTAAAAAATAAATAAATATTAAAAAAAGGTGATTAACAACGGAACTAATAATAACATAAGATAATTATAACAATATACTGCAATTAAAGTTAAGTGAAGGTGGTCTAGCTCTCTTAATACATCTTACTGTATTGTTCTTACATTTTCCACCTAAAGAAAGCACTTCACAGCTTCTCTTTGGCACGTGTGAATGTCAGCATCCCTACTATTGTGCATTAGGGCCATTATTAAGTAAAATAAAGAATTTTTAAACACAAGCACTTTAATACCATGAGATTTGAGTTAATATCTGAGACAGCTACTAAGTGACTAATGTGCTGGTAGCATATACAGCTTGGATATAATGGACAAAGAGATGATACACATCATGGGTGGACATGAGATTTTATCACACTACTCAGAGCAGAGTGAAATTTATAACTTATAATCTGCTTACTTCTGGAATTTTCCCTGTAATATTTTCAGACCGTGGTTCACTAAGGGTAGCTGAAACTGCTGAGTAAAACTGCAAATAAAGGAGGACTATATTATGCATGTATTCAAAGAAGTACCCATTCTGCATAGTTAGTTATACAAACAGATACATACACACATTTATACATAGTTATATATTAGGCTGTCTGGAAAAAAGTCCAGCCATAAATGCCTCTATTTTTCATATTACATGATTTGTTACTTTCTGGACAGCCCTGATACATACACACACACACTTATACATACAGATACAAACAATATATAATAAATACATTACAATGGTTTCCTATGGTGGAAAAAGAAATAAAGTTTGGCATAGGAATAAAAGGAAATAGAAAGTTAGGCATGAGATTGTACAAGGACCAGTGACAATAAGGGCCATGAAACAAAGAATATGATGAACTCAGCTCTCTGTCCTTGAAGTATACCCTCCGCAACAAAACCTACCACATCCACCACTTATTCCATTCAGACTCATTAAGTCAAGAACTCTTCAGTGGTGTCTAGCTATCGATCTCATTTTAATGCTCCCCAGGCTATGCTAATGTGATAGTCAGTCATGATTGATAGTCATTATGGTATACTAATGTTATTTTCTAAATTGTAATTTATGTATTTATGAACTTACTGTTTGTTTTCCTGGACTTCTCCTTGTAGAATCCTCTACCTTCCATCTCCTCTCACCTGTGGATTTACAGTGGATCGTGGGACTTTGTTGTTACATTCTTCAATCAGCGACATTGTTTCTTTTGTTTTAGTATTTTACCTTAACTGGTTTACCAACTTATTCTTCAGTATCTTAGTAGTAAACACGTACGAGAAAAAGTTTTTTAAGAATCTTTCCATGTTTATAAATATTTTACCTTGTCTTTATACTAACTTCATAGTTTTGCTAGAGATAAATTTGGGTTGAAAGTCAATCTGTGGGGGAAGCCGGGATGGCTCAGTGGGTTGAGCGCTCACTTTGCAGCGCCGGGGACGGAGGATCGAATCCCGGCCCCGGCCTGTGCGGACCCATGTGCTGAACTGGGAGCTCCCCCAGTTCAGTTCTCTCTCTGTCTCTCTCTCTCTCTCTGTCTCTGTCAAAAATGAAATAAATAAAAAAAAAAAAAAGAAAGAAAGTCAATCTGTGTTCTTTTGGCTCTCCTTTTTTCCCTTTATATGTAACTGATTTTTTTTTGTCTCTCTCTCTCTCTCTCCTGCATCTAGCTCTATACACCCAAACCCAGTAGCATTCAGATTTTACCATTAAGCTTTAGGTGGGTCATACAAATTTAAAAGTCTTAATTCCCACTTACATGAAGACTAAAAACTCAAGCTGTGAAAATTATAGGAGAAATATTATATCAAATTTAAAAAATTTTTCCAAGAAAGGATAACATATATGAGTTTTAAGTTTCAAAATGGAAAGATCTAAATTAATAAAATTTAAATACACTGATTTTGTTGTGCACAGTGCTTAACATGGTGTCCAAGGCCTGTGATCACTAAAAAACAAAAAGTAAATTCATTGAATGATCATTGCTGTGCTGAATCTACCTACACTTAATATATAATAATTGCATCTGAATTTGATTTTAAAAAGATCATTCAAAAAGAATAATTTTTAAAAAAAATGCATTTTCCTAAGAAATTCTATACTTTTGGATAACTATCATCACCATTTTATATGTATTGAATGAATGTCTTACCTGTCAACTTTCAAAAAAAAAACCAAAACAAAAAAAACCCCTATAAATTAGAAGTCACATGGAATCCAGATTCACTCACTATTTTTTTTTTTCTCTTTCAGTGAAAAGACATCAGGTTTAACACAGAATCACACAGGCAAATACAAGAAATGGTTGAGTGCTTATGAGAAATATGCAAAAATGTCACCTTTAAGGGGATCAATAGTAAACTGTTAAATTGCTACATCTGTAAGGGTAAGAAAATCAACCAGAAGTTTGACAATAAAGAAACAGAAACTCAGGGATGCCGGGATAGCTCATTGGTGGAGTATTTGCCTTGCAATTGCAAGGTTCTGGGTTTGATTCCCAGCCGTGACCTGTGCAAACCCATATGCCCAACCAGCTCAGCGGCAAAGGTTCCCACTCCACGTGGCCCCATATCCACCTGTGAGGAATGAAACTATGTCACAACCAATGATGTACAACTACAGGACTGCTCTGGGCCTTCACCCCTTCTCTCTGTCTCTCTCTCTCTTACATTCTCTCAAACAATAAAAAATAAATTGTAAACACAAACAAAAAAACAAATATACAAATAAACAGAAAAGGCCCAGAAAACTCTCTGAACATAAAATACGTCTCCTTTTGCTACCAGCATGGGGAGTTGCTGCCCACAGCCCATTGGCCATGTGGACACAGAAAAATACCCAGACTCCTCGGCCCTATGTTCTGAGACTTATAATATCTGGGAGAGCCAACTACCCCTTCCTCTCACGTGTTGTGCTTCCCTGCAGGTGACAGAATCTTCCTTGAGAGCATCAACTTCTGGAGGGGAAAATAAAAACCAACCTCAGCTCTTGAGGTACAGCAGAGTCAACAAGAGCTTATTTTTATAACTTTTAAATATTCATGAATATCTAATAGTTGCAGGCAAAGGAAAAACTAAGCTGGCCGGGAAAGGAATGATGTCCCTGTGTTAATGTGATAAGAAATGGTATGAAAGATTTATGGTATTAAGCATTTCAGCTGTATCATACTAGCACTGTATCATAAATTTTACTTTTCCCCAGCACAATGCAGAAGTCATTATTATGTTAAGACATTTTTCCTAAGACATAATTGAAAAAAGAGCTAATGGGATAGATCTAAAATGCATTGCAATTTCAACATTAAAAAAAAAATGTGTGTCTTTGAAACTCTTCTCAAAATCAAAGTATGCCTGAAAACATTTGGTTTACGGTGTCCTTTGGAAATGTAATAAAACGATTTTGTTAGGAAACTTTGCTTACTCCTTGTTTTTAAGTATTTATTAAACATTTATTCAATATTGTTTACATGTCATGTATTCATTATTTTCTATCTGAAAAAATTGTCTACGACATTTGTATCTGAATCAAGTTTCCATGTAAGCACAAAAGAAGTGAAAAGGAAGTAGCTTTACTTGCTGATTTGAGGGAATGGCAGAAAGTGACAAACACAGGAAGAAAGGAAAGAAAAAGGAAAGGCAAGGAAGAGAAGAAGAAAGAAAGAGGAAGAGAGAAGAGAAGAAAGAAAATGAGAATAAAAGCTCTGAAACTTCTATATACATAATTAGCCTATAAGCATCTAGACTTACCTAGGCAGCTCCCCAGCCCCTTCCCCTGATAACTTTCATATGTCCTCAGGCTGCTTCCCATGAGTTTTTTTGTTTTAATTCCTCAGGTTGAGGTTAGTGTTGGGTTTAGAACAAAGAAAAAGATGGTAAGTACCAAATTCAAGAAGAACCTGTTTTAGACACTGTCAGGACTAAGGTCAGAATAACAGGAAAGGATGTCTGGGATTTTCTAGTCTGACTGCCTCATTATACAAATGGACAAACAGAGTGAGCCCTGGGACACTTCTTTCAGTCTATTGGAACTATTACAATGAAATACCATGGACCAGACGGCTTAAGCAAAAGAAATATATTCCCCATGGTTCTGCCGGCTGGAAGTCGGAGAGTCGGCATGTTCAGGTTCACAGTGAGGGCTCTCTTCCTAGTTATGTCCTCACCTGGTTCTTTCTTGGAGCGTGCACGCAGAGAGAGAGAGCAATCCCACGTCTCCTCCTCTTTCTGTAAAGGTGTGAACCCCATCATGAGGGCCCTACTCTCTTGACTTAGTCATACTCTAATTACCTTCTACAGGCCTTGCCTCCAAATGCCATCAACACATAAATCTGGGGGACACACAGATCTTTTGTCTGTAGCAGGCATAGAGTGATCGGCCAAAAATCACTTTGCTAGTTAGTAGCAGGAGAAGTGGACCCTGAGTCAGATATTCCAAAATCGATCAGTGGAAATGATAAAATTTCCACTGCAAGGTGACCCAATATCTATTATTCAGAGGAGTTGAAAAGAAGGGAAAGAAACTAATTATCAGGGCAATCACTCAAATTCAATGTTTTTTGGGGATATAATTCAAATTTACCATATCAGATCCTCCTTAAGGCATTTCTCCATCAATTTATCCATCATTAGTTTATCTCTCTATATGTTTTATAAACGTTTTCCCTCCTTTAATTCCATCATCCCATTCCAATACAGGACTATGGCTTTGGTAAAATATAATAGTATTACATTAACCAAGTTATTCCATAGGCTATGAGAATTTGTCTTTTAACTAGTGAGCTACAAGGACAAAGGGGTAGATTCATATAACAAAGTTATTCTATTTTCCAACCATGCAATACTTGAATCATAAAAGATGTGATATAAATTCATAGAGTCAGAATTTTTGATAAGTAATGAAATTGAGAATCTAATCCAACATATTTTAAAATAAATTATAAAATAAAATGGTCAGAAGATTTAACCAAAATCACAGAAATGGTAAGAGAGAATCAGAGTTAAAATCTGTATCTTGTCATTAGTTCTGGATCCTAAGTCACCCTACAGAATTCTTAATAGAATACACCAAGACCAGTTTTTAACAGATTCAAAGAAAGAAAATCGGATTCTGTGAGCAGATAGAGGTAAAGTTCAATATGATATTAATATCTTAGATATATTTTTAGCTATTGTTATATATTAATTGTTGACTGATAAAAATAGAAAGATTTCCTACTGTAGTGCATTGTTTTGGAGCAATACTAATAATTTCTCTGAAGGAAATACCAGCAGATACTGGAATAAGTATTTAAAAAAAACAACTCCTGTTCTTCTACTAAAAATGGCTTTGTTACAAGAAAAGTACAAGCTTGTAATAATAATACGTGTACATTTTTGCAATAAAAAAACTATTTTATGTAATTGTTCATGTGTCATAATCTCTTAGACTGAACAAGAAGGAAGGGTTTCTTCTTTGAGGTGACTAAATGGTATTGGGTGAATATGTGGAATAAAAAGGAACACATAATATGTAATATTACTTGTCCTACCTTGCCATCTGCTAAATATTTAGTGGCATGACCTTTATCTCTCTAAGCCTAGTTTCTCCATATATAAAATGAGAGGCTGATAACATAAATTGGGCCCTCAGGCATCTGTGTAAATCTAATAGCTAATTATAACTTTACAAATTGTACAAGGCAACCAAATCTGAGTTTACCTAAATTAATTCTATTTCATATCCTTAAAGAATTTTATTAAAATCTTAATATACGGCATTACATTGTTGTCAATGGTTTCAATAGTTTTCTGCTAATGTAATAAAATCATTGATCAAAATGAGTTAAAATTTAATTTAAAAAACATGATAAAAGAAACAAAAAATAAACCTCTAAATACAAAATACAGAATCTTCAATATCCTAAATTATTGATTTCACTGTTGTGGATACTTTTTCTAGCAAGTCCATACAGATGTGTTGCAACCTATGTATACCTGAAATTCCTCTGGCAATAAAATGCCTTTCTTTCCCCAGTAAGCACTCTTCAGAATGAGTTTAACACACCAGAGAGCACTTCTATTCATTCCCAAAAGAAATTCCACATCTTCTTCAAGACTTTATGATCCTCATATTATTTGCTATTGAGCAGGCAATAACAAGAAGATATTCTTAAATCTAAGGTGTTTTGTTTTGTTTTTGTTTTTTGTTTTCTCTGACTAAACTAAAGGTATAAATAGGAAAGTCAAACTTTCGTATTTATAGCTTTTGCAGAATGTATGTAAATTTTAATACCGAAAAGCTGAAATCCATCTGTTATTTACTTAGACACTAGACAAAGAGTTTGTCCATGCTTAGAGTTACTAAAATATTAATTTTTCTTTGTCAGCCAAGGAAAAAGAATTTCTATAGCCCTAGGATATGGGTAGAATATCCCAAATGCTTTGTCTTCTTTCTTGTTTAGTAACCTTATAAAGTAGTAGATATAGTGTAACATTTAAGAATCTGAAGAGAATACGCATTAAGATGTACTTTTTAAAAACTCAGGTAAACCAGATAAACACTAGAATAATCTTTGTTCTGTTTGTTGTAAATATAGATATTTATATGTTAATTATACATGATATATATATGTGTGTGTATATATATATAATATTTACTTAAAACATGCTCAAAAACTGTCCGCTGTACTCAGTAATGGATGTGCATAGATGAAATAAAAGCTATAATTCTTCTATGAAGCCAATCCTTTATTGATTTTTAATACAATTAGTATTTTGGAATAAACAAGTCCAAAATCCATTAATAAGCTTATAATTTGGAAGAAGGAACAGAGGTCAAAAAATGACATCAGGTGTTATCAGATATTGATAACAGTAAGGTTGTTAGGGGTGCTAGTGCTGGAGCCAGTTCGTCTGGATTTAAATCCCAGTTTCACTATTACCTGCTATTGTATCTTCAGCAAGCTACTTAAACTTTCTGTTAAAATTATTCTACGAATTCCATTTTGATTTTCCTCTCTTACCTAAGCATAGGGTGGACCATATGTCCATATCTCTTACAGACAGGCAAGAAGTGTAATAAGTTATGGTCAACGAACTATAATCAGAAAAGTTATGTGTACAGCTGGGACAAGATTGATATGAGTTCTCTATGTTTACACCTGCAAGCTAAGAGGTGGGATAGAGGAGTCACAAACGCTGGAAACCCCTCTACTAGGACCTTGATTGGGAATATATGGAGGCCAGCAATGGACTTATAATATAAGCAAGAAATAAGCCTTGATTGGGTTAAGCTGCTAAAGGTTTGGAATTAATGTGTCATGGGAGCATAACCTTGCCTTGTGTGGCTACTATAATATACTTGCCAAGTCTCACTTTCTCCATGTATAACTGGGACAATAATAGCACATATGTATTGTATGGTTGTCAGCAAGATTTAATGAAGAAAAAGATCAATACTATTTTGTAATTCCCATTAATAGTAGAACATATACTCTCTCACTTAATAGATTTTAAATTATAGGACATCCAACCTGCCATAAAACCTGGATTTAATCAGCAGTGAGTTCTCATTTCTGCTCTGCCTACCATCTGTAATTAAAAAACAAAACCTCAAAGTATGCTTTAATGTAAAATAGTTCTACTAGCTTATATACTTTTTACCATATGAAATATTTGCATGTTCATAGTCATGTGCCAGTTCCTGGCTTATTAATGATAATCTTGATTTATAGAAACAGTAGTACATTGTTTTCCATGATATAAAAAGAAAACATTAGTTAGGTAACAAGAAAAAGTGGGAAAGGCTAAACAGACAATGGTGAAGAGTGGTAGATGTTGGAGTACAAAAGATGACCCCAGAATGCTTTTCTTGCTGATTATAGTTTTATCTATAAAGCTTCAGAATTGAAGACCACATGAATTCACATCCAACCCTGGGAGTGAAATAAGAACTTTCTTTTTTACTTCAAAAATTTAAGCTCTTTACAGACACACTTTTACTTAATTCACATGACACTAGAGAAAGGTATTATTTTCTGTACTTTGCAGATAAGAAAAACATACCATAGACCACAGGGAGAATAAGAGAGTCCTGCTTACCCAAAGGCATTTACCCTGTGGGGAAAGTTTCTCTGAGGTCTTCATTTTCATTTAGTTATTCATTTGTTGCTCCCACCCTCTCTCTCTCATGTTTTAAACTAGAGCCAAAAAATGAAAGGAAGTTTCTCTAAGTACACACACACACACACACACACACACACGAAAAGGAAGTTTCTCAAAGTACACACACACACACACACACACACACACACACAAAATGAAACATTTTCCCTGGAGGAGCAAAGTATTTCTACACTCTGTCATTTTGCTGAACTCTAGGGAAGAAAGTATTGACCAAGGAAAGAAACAAATAGATTGACTGATCTCATGGGACCTACAGTCTCTCAATGCTGGGAGGTCCACCCAACAGAGATGATAATGAGAATATGCTGTTTCCAATATATTTGAAGAAATTAATTTGAAGAAAAATAACTTCATAATTCTTCAATAAACAAAGTTATCACATTATATTTTAACTCGGGTGGAGAAATACTAATTAAATTGTTTATGCTCACATTAGAGAATGATATAGTACATATTACAGTCAAAGAAAATTTATGTTAAAACATTATTATTTCTATTAATAGTAAAAAGTGGTAGGGTGACTACTGCATTAAAATATTTTATAAATGAAATAAACAGGCATAAACAGGCAGAGCTCCTATGTGCAGAAATGCATTATGTATGCTACTGTGAAACATACAGGCATTGTAGAACATTTAATAAATAATTAAAATGTAAGAGATTAATGCTTTCAGCCATTTAAAAATTATAATTTGAACAATGACTATCTGTATAATCTGTGTTAACCATTAGCCATAAAGAACTACTACATATAATAGTTGGGGAAACGCAAGTCAAAATAGAGCAAATAATTAAGAATTTTACCAAACATTTGAAAAAAAAAAGGTAATTTTATACTTATTGGATAATGAATATTACAAAGCAACTATCAATTCCCCCAAAATAAAATACAAAAATTTTTTCCAAAATTACTATCCATTAAAAACAATAATCAATGCTATTTTGAACTATCATATTGAAAATGAATAAAAATATATCTTAGCTAGTAATGATATCAATGTTGAAAATGAATTCTCTCATATACTGCAAGGGCTACTTCATGATACTAAAAAATTATTGAGATGTATTTATTAAAACATACCAAAAAACCTTAACTGCTTACCCCCCATTTTAAATACATATTCAACATTTAGTAACTTACACTAAATAATCATGAATGTTTACAAAGATGTGGATAAAGAAAACTTCACTGAAAATATATTTATGTGAAATACTGAAATAAGTAAAATGCTTATATCCACGTGGCAAACTTATATGGGTAAATTGCATTCTATCCAAAATGATATAGAAGAATATGTAAAGACTTGCAAAATGATCCAACTTATTGCACACTACAAGTGAAATGATTGGAAAAATCTCTAAGTTCCACAAAACTCATTGGAATCCAAATTGATACAGATGAAGCGACCAAAAAAAAAGGTGGAATGAAGATGGTCGCCTAGGCTTTTCCTGTGAAGAAGCTTGTTGAAAAAGCTAAAGACATAAATGTAGGAATTTCTAATTGAAGAAAAATGTATTAGCCCAGGCACAGAAATAGCAATAATTACATAGAGTGCTGGAAATAAAAAGAAACATGGTCTAATTTGAATGAAAAAGAGTGATGGGAAGGAGAGAATGGGACTAACTGTTCACAGGTGCTTATTGAACCTTACTCTGTGCCAAGAACTGTGATAAGCACTTTAAATGTATTCGCAGGTTTAAATACACTATTCCACGAGGTAGATTAAGTACTGCTGGTCCTGCTTTACTGGGCAGTGGGTGAGTTGAGATTTTGGAGGCCCAAGGCCTCATTTCCTATCTCAGCTCCTCCACTCCTGGCTGTGTGACCTGGGACAAGTGCCCCTGTCTCTTTATGCCGCAGATTAAAATCATGATTGGAACAGTACATAGCTCATACAATTGTTTTGAAGTTCACATGATTTAATATGGGCAATGCCCTTATGACATTGCCTGGCAAATGGTAAGAGCTGAACATTTTAAACTATTGTTATTAAATTCAAAAATTAAGTCTTGCAAATCCTAAGTAAAGGGCAAGGTAACACCACTAACAACTTTCAGAATGGGGAGTTGAAGCTGAGCCTGGCTCCAAAGCCTGCGCTCCTGGGTGCAGTGCTGTCCCCTTGCCCATACCCACAGGCTACAGTGAAAGGCCCTCGGTTACCTTGGTAATAAGAGGAAACACCTTCTCCTGTGATTTACTACATCATCAGAGCAGCTAGCTCTTCAGTGAAAGAGAATGTCAGGCCTCAGCTTCTCCATATTCAGAGAATGGTATCTCTGGCTATGAAGAAACCATACGTTCATCAGCATCAGCAGAGGGACTGGCCAGCTTTGGACATAGACGAAAAAAGTAAGAAGTATGCGCATCGAAGCTCTGAGTGGTAGAGAGGGAATCAAAGGCAAATGGCTGTGACTCTCCCATCTCCCCTCGCTGGACAATCACAGGCTTAGCTTGCTGGGAATAAACATTTCATTCCTTTTACAATTTGCTTCTCCTAGCTCTTCTTTGGCTTCCCACTTAGATCTGTGTTCAGAGAAGAATGCACTGACCACAGGAGTCTGAACGTCACTGTAACAGTTCAATTTTCATTGCTTATTGATCTTCTGCATCAATCGTGTAAATATGGTTAGAGTTGGCCTCATATTTGATTATCTAAACTACATTATTTTAAGAGTGAAAAGAAGGCAATATAACAATGCCCTTGGACAACAATCTGAAAACAGGCAGCCCTGGGGAAATTGGGACATATAGTCAGGCAAGGTGAATAGGAGATATGGCCTGAGATTTTAAAATACTCTGTCTATTCCCACTTCTTCTCCAAATTAGGCTTTTCAGCCTGTACATCTGTATAGCATATTATGCTCAGGAAAATGGTGCCTGAATTATGGTAATGCTAAAGCTTTAAGTTATGGATGTGTGAGCTTGGAAAATGCTATAAGCTATCATTTTCCCATTTTAAAATTTGAAATAATAATTCCTCATAGAGCTATGGTGAGAATTTATATACACAACACACACATATGCATACACATACAGAGATTCATATGGATGTGTGTGTCTATATATATGAATATGTATCCATGCATACGTACCTCCTAGTCACGTGAATGTTCTAAAGCTGGTAGCCGTTACTATTTTCTCGCCATTCTAATTGAACTCTCTGAGGCCTCTTCTGAGGCAGGCAGCTGATTTTGCTCAGGCAAAAGTGCTCTACACGGCTATGTGGTTTCCTCAAATTTCTATTATCAGGAACATTCCAGAACTGGTCTCCTGTATATTAAAATGGTGACAAATCTATGTGCCTCAGTTCTGCCTTTCTCCATTGATGGCAACAGCAGTGATGATTTCATACCATTTGTGAACTACCTTTCAGCAGTTAATACGTATATAAGTAGATATTTCTGTTTGATGCTAGAAGCATTGTCATGTGTTAGATTATTTGGCCTCGAACAGGCCGCTTGGAATAAGAGGGAGCATGTATCTTTAGGAAGAGGATTTCTTTTAAGTGTCAACTGAGAGAAAGGCATTTTCAACTCCAAATGACTTCTAGTGACAGGGAAAATTTGGATGTGTAGAATTTGAAGACCATAGGAATGGAACTGGGAGGCCTGAATACAGAAGTGGGTAACTAGAATTATCATGAAAGGGCTCCCCAGTGAGCGACTAGAAGGAAACAGAAAAGATCTTTGGAGGAACATCTATTAAAAGGTGAGAAGAGGAACAAGTAAACTCAGCAAACACAATACAGGTCAGAGCTACAAAGTACCAAACCTAGAGTATAGCGTCACAGAAGTCAGGGAAAGTGACTATAAAAATGAACAGTACCAACAATAATAAGAGTCTAGCACCTTCTATGTGGTTTCTATAATTCTTCAGTCTGATAACTTCTAAGGAATATGCTATTTACTTGCCAAAATCTACTGCAGGGAAAATATACAGGTGACTCAAGATTTCTGATGTGTTTGGGTTTTTTTTGATAAACAGTAAGTGGTAAGTGAAAACCTGTCCTTTTGCCTTACTGCAGCTTTGGTCATGTTTAGGGAGGATAGCTGGAGGCTGTGGAACACCTCAGCAGGCCGTGGGCACCTGGGCACCGAGGCAGATTCAAAGGATACCTATTTAGCCTATAAAAGCTTCTCTTAAACATTGTGTGGATATGTGGGGACAGCACCTGGTATCTGTCTTGATCCTGGAAGTCCCACAGAAATGCTAAAATATTCACACTCACAGTTAGCAAGGATACTTAAGGTTTCTCAGTTTTATGACTAGTGTAGGTTATGTGTAAAATGCCTTTTATGATCATTACTGACTGGTTTAACAAGCTCTGGCAGGGCTCTAATAGATTCATTACTTTTTTTTTTCTTTTTTTTAACAGGCATTGGAATATGGAAGTGGCAGTAACAGTACTTTAATGCTATATTTTGCCCCCAGAAACATACCATATATATCTACAGTTAGACTAAGGAAAACTGCTTCCATCAAGAATGTGTGTCATGCTTATTAAAAGAATTTTTAATCCTCTTCATTTAGAAAATAAGACCATAAAAATGTTTGCTTCCCACATAAATCAATCTCTTTTTTTCTCTAGCTTTGTTTTCTCTTTATCTACGTGTTAAATTGCACAAAGTCGAAATATTAGTCCAGCAATGTTTATCGTATCTACACTTGTTTGACTTATTTTAAATTCTAAAAAAACACATGAGTATTTAAAATAAAGTCAGTAATAAAATTTTTTCATTAAAAACCAATTGTTATAAGTGATGTTGCACTTAAAACTACTTAATGAAGAATTCATTTATCCATGAAGGCAATCAATCCACAAAAAACTATAATGATTTGTATTACATTCCAAATAAAGTTCTTATCAACTAGACCAGATTTAAATGTTATATACAATTAAAACCTGGTGGGCTATTAAGGATATTTATGATTTTATTATCAAGAAATACATTATTTCGGGGAAGCCGGGATGGCTCAGTGGGTTAAGCGCTCACTTTGCAGCACCAGGGACCGAGGATCGAATCCCGGCCCGTGTGGACCCATATGCTGAACTGGGAAGTTCCCCCAGTCCAGTTATCTCTCTGTCTCTGTATCTCTCTGTCTCTCTGTCTCTCTGTCTCTGTCTCTCTCTCGTCTGTCAAAAACAATAAAAAAGAAAAAATAAAATAAATAAAAAAGAAAATAGAAATACATTATTTCACCATATAAATGTTTTATTTTCATATGATGCCAAGCTACTAATGAAAATTCAGTTACAAAATCCACTTCATTTTCATAATAATCCAAATTAAAAAAAGAAAGAAAAATATATTTGTTATTTCATAAATATGGCATTTACATTTTAGAACTCTAATTATTCAATTTTTTCACAAATGTGACTTTTAAAAAGAGTTTCTCTTGCTGTCAGATTCTATGCAGTTTCTAATGTGCACATATACAATATCTGACATACATGCTTACTTCAATGAATATTAGAAGATCCCTGATGAGCAGAATAAAGATTCACTGACATTAAGATAAACTACCTCAAATTTTCCTTGTTCAATCCTAAATTGGCCACTTCCCAACTATGTGTGACCTCAGGCAACCTACTGTAAACAAAGTCTCAGACTCCTCATCTTTAAAATAGTCATGGTTAACTTGCAGGGAACTTGGGAAGATTAGAGATAATACAACAAACCCAGAAGAAGTTAGATACTCAGTACTTGGTATGCAAGCAGTAAATGAAACTGAGGCCAGCAACCTCTAGCCTCTTCCTATGATCTAGTGATCATAGGTATGCCACCATGTTGACTCTTCACGTTATTTACACACAGAACCTTTCCTTGGCCCTACAATACTAGTTCAGTGCTTTTATATGCCATACGCTCTGAGATCAGAACACTCAGGCAGTTTTTAACAATCGCTACCTTAGATTCAAAGAATGAGACAGAAAGAAATTTTAAGCAAAAGATCTGTTGATCTGAGTAAAAACATTACCTGAGCACAAAGTTTCCTTAAGCTTTCCAAATGTCACACTTCGGTTTGTGAGAGTGATAGGTGAAGGATACAAGGAACAGGATCAGGGCCCTAAAATACAATTTTAAATGATTTCTCTCCTTGGATGGATTTGTTTTACCTCTGACCTAATTTCTACACTAATTTATAGGGTTTGCTATTGCTTTATTCTCAGAACAGCCCATACCTTTCTCTTCTTTCACGTCTCCTAGGGACGGACTCCAGGGAATAAGGCATATGTAACATCAATAAACATCAATGTAACATCATTATTCAGTGACTGCTGATCCACTTTGTGGATTTTCCACGCCCTTCACTTGGTCCCCTCCTAAATCCTACTCCCTTTCTTTCATGATTTCACTGCTCATTATCACCTCTACCAGAAATGAGAAGGAAGACTGTGAAATTTAAGTGAGTCAAAAATGACTTAAATTTTATTTTGAAGATAATGAGAGAAAGTTGAAAATGTGAGCTAAAATTAAGTCAAGGATTTTCTGATGACTTCATCCAGCAATATTCATCCCTGTTAAGGTGAGGCTAATTGAGTTCTGAGAGAAAAGTAACAGTCAACCCTAACATATCCCTTCCTCTTGGAATATAGGGGTACTACAAAGAAATATGAGATTTTCCCAAAGTTTTCTAAACCAGAAAGAAAGTATTAGTAAGGACAGACTACTAATACTTACCAAAGTCACATTTATAAGTTGCATAGTACAGTGTAGATGTTTTAGAATATGAGTTTGTATTATAGCAAATTAGCTTATTTGCATTATTTTTACACAAATAGTGTAAACATATATTTATTTATTAAACCAACCATCCAGCTTTTTTCTTTTTTTTTTTAGCAGAACCGGTATTAAAATATTTTAAAGAACCAATATATGCTGATTTCCTATTAGATTCACGATTAATTTCTGAGTTGTGTAGGAAAAAAGCAATAGGCTTATTTTTTTAAGTTTGTCTGAGATATCTGAACAATAATTTACCCAAACTATTATAATATTGTTTCTTAGAAATATCTGTAAAGTTAAAAGTAAAATAAAATAAAATAGAATAATATAACTAACCAGTACTTATGGCAATGTTTAAAATCAAGGCTTTTGGAAATAACGGCTGGTATAAAAATAAATGCTGATATTCTATGTTATAAAAATACTCTATGGAGTATTTTGAGAATTTGAATTAGCTATGAGTGATCTCTCTTGCTCTCAACTAAGATGTAAAATAAGGACTAACTAGGTGATTCATAAAATTGCTTAAAACTTTGCAAAACTTTCAAGCACACACACAAATATACACAGATAATATATTTTAAGCCCACTAGTGGGGAAAAGATCTAAGCTAGCCAAACACAGATAAGTTTGTGTCTGTGTGTATGTACTTATTTACAAAATATTGTAGCAATTGACTAAAATTTTCATATCAACAAGGCATTATATAGCAAACAAATCTACGCCACATTTTCCTATTTGTAGGTGAGTGATGTTTGTTGACTTAAAATACATTTAAATGTATGTAGGTCCTAGACCCACCTAATCAGGTAAGAAGGGTGTATCATACTGAAGAGATCAAGTGCTTTGGAGGCAACAGATCAAGTTTCTGTCATCATAGACAATAACAAATGGCATTTATGGCTTCAAAATTGACAGAATAATACTTATATTATTACACTATCATGAGTTTTAAGTAAATAAATATGTCAAGCATCCAGTAGCATGTTCAGAACATAATGGGCACTCAATAAATATTATTTTTCAAATGTCCTATTGGTTTTTCAAATGGAACCATCCCATCCCTTGAATACTTAATCAGAACAATAATATTTTTTTATAGTTATAAATATATTTTTATAAATTATATACCTGTAATATAGTCTAAAACTACTTTGCTGTATAAATATTTAATTTTGTATTTATAAGTATTACATGTTACATTTATATTATATGTCATATATATTTTGTACTAATACACATACATATATTCTAAGTCAGCTAAAGAAACTCCTAATTTTGTATATTATGTTAGCAAGCAAAAAATGACATAGCCCTAAAATAAAGTCATATCATAAGTTTATATTTGTTTGCAATTTTGAATTAACCAGAACGCTTATAAGATTGTGCTTCAAAATAGGTTTAAATATCTATGTATATATTAATTATATGAAACTTTGTAGATATCATACTGTTATTAAGATACTACAAATAATACTATAAAATTAATTGAAAAGTACAAATAAAAGCTACCTGGAAAATGTAACACTTTAAAAATTTTTAAAGTTTGAGCATATGTTTGCTAAGTGTACAAAGTTTAAAGATGGTATCCTCATAGACACTTTTAAGAATCCTCACAGCTTTATAAAGAGAAAAACTATAAGGAAAGAAGGCTTGCAGTAAATGAGAACTATTATTAACCGTCAGTGATATAATGCAGCAAAAATAATCAAATTAACTTGTGTACCACCATGCGGTGTCTGTCAATGACAGAGATGGGGTAAACCATTTCATATGTTCATATAGTGTATGTGCTTGTGAAGGGAGTTATGGAGAAATTGAAGCACAGAGATGTGATGAGTTATCTAAAGCCACACAGTACTAATTATGCAACAATCAGGAGAAGAGAATCCAAATCCCCTAGCTTGGCTCAGTGTGCTGTCTGTTGTATCAAGTTGTTTTTCTCATCTATAGAAAAAATAGGCTGGGAGACATAGGAGTATACTCTAACTATTCTTCTAGATTGATTTTTTACAAAACACCTGGGAAGCAGGCCCAGAGCAATTGAGACATCTGAGTTCATAAGTATTATTTTCAAGGGACTAATCGCACAGAAGTTCTCTTAAGTCATCTTTAGAAAGAAATGTGTGACACCAGATGGTAGGTCACAGGGCTGGCATCATAAGGAACAGGAGTGGAATGCTTTCACAGTGACCACAGACAGGTACAGGAGAAGAAAGTTCTTTTTTTTTTTTTTTGTCTTTGTTTGTTTTTGGGTTTTTTTAGTCCCAATTACAGGGGAAACCTGCCCGAAACCCCTGCTTAGATCTTCAAATAGGAACGATAATAACAAGTAGCTCAATTAACAATTTGGAATGTGACATGCACTGTATTACCCCAAACTGTGCCACCATCTTCCTGTCTTGATGACAAACTTCCCTGCAGAGACCGAGCAATCACCAGGGTCACTTAAAGAGAAGGTGGTCATTATTGTCAACGCAATCATTATTTCCAGAATGTGTTTGCCTCTTTTTTGTTTCAACTTACATTACAGTTCATATGTTTGTGCTTTTTTAGAAACACTCTAAAAAATTATTGCTGAATACGTAGATTTAATTTCTTGCCAACTTAGCAAATGGGAGGAGGGATAATATAACCCTTTCCCTAGAGAGCAGCAGATGATATTGTCAGACGACCAAGATTCTGTTGCGATGGGGTAAAGGGACGTTTGAAGAAAGCACATCTGTGCCAAAAGCATCCACTGCAAAGCAAACAAAGAGCCTAAGACTTCAGGGAAAATTAAAGACAGCTGAGAAAATAATTACAAAGAAGTAATGTCACTATAATTGAACAGTCTTCACTAAACAAAGGGAAATCTAAGGAAAGAGATGCCTACATTTTCCCCAAATAAAAGAAGCGATCTTCACCTGGAGAGGACATGAGCTGTGAGGCATGTATAGTCTACTGCTGTTGTCTGTATCGATGTAGAATTAATTCAGATTGCCGGCCCAGCGTGCATGGACTCTAACTTCTGATGGATTGCTTAATTCGGGCCATGGGTCCCAAACATCCAGGAGCTGTGGGCATCATGTGCAAAGACATTTCCAAAGCAGCTTGGTACTGATTTTTTTAGTCAATATGTTTCAACCACAGACACCAGAGTAAATATTTAGAAGTTATGGTAAAAGTTCAGCTGTAGGGCAGAACCAGCAGCTGAAGAAGAAAGGAGAGGCAAATCATACTTCCTGTGCTTTGTTTACCAACCGCATAATGGCCTTACACCCACATGTTCACGTCCTTGTGTGTGTTTACTACTTTATCAGCACTCCAATTTCACTCTAAAGACCTTGAGCTAATTTTAGAAGCCGACTCATGTATTTGCCAGATTTGTATTATAGGGAGTTGTGTTTGTGAACTCCATCTTCTTCTTGTGCAATAAGAAGCTGTTCCACACACCAGGTGTTTTGATGGAGTGTGCTGTCAATATTTAGGGCTCGATGTCTCTAGGATTAGTGGCAAGAAGGAGAAAATAAGAAGGGTCTGAAGAGGAACGATTAGCTCAGCCAAGTAATTTCTATTCTAGTAAGCAAAGGGGGAAATTAAAAAGAAAATTAAAGTGGTTCCTACAGAAAGCACAGGCATGTCAGGTCTTTGTCTGACCCAGGAGGGTGACTTTACTATTCCAGGCTCGGTTACTAGGCCTGCCAGGGCAGGGTTTTATGTTCAGGGCAGCCCAGAGGATATCTGGAAACCTACTGATGAAGAGTAATATCTACTCAGGGAAAGGCCAATGGTCTTTTCTATTACTTATATGGCACCCTGCAGATCAAAAAGTGTTTCATTGACTTAATGCACTGGACTCTCTCCAGCCCCGATTTTATAAATGAGGAAACCGGTCCTATGGCAATTCAGTGTCAGAGCCAGGGAGGATATCCAAGCACTTTTTCACTGCATTCCTTCCTCCCAGATACCTTTCAAAAGGACCACTTTTCCAGTAAGCATTACCAGGGGAGGAGATGGGGGGTGGTCATTTGAAAAGTAGCCAATTGTATACCTAGGCTTCAGTGAGCGCCCTCAATAAATAAATAAATAAAACCAAACAAACCCAAAATGCAAATAAATAAAAACCACCTGCACCCCTTAGAGAATGCGAGTGTGTCCTCTCTGCCCTCGGCTCTTTCCCTTGGTGAGAAGCCGATGCTGCTTGGAAAGACCACAGGGCAGACACCCAGAGACACTTGCGCCTACAGCTAGGGAACTAGCAGAAGCTCTGTCACCAACAGCGGAGGCTCAAAATTAGAGCGTGTGGAAACCTTCGCTGGACCCATCTATTCGCTGTTCCGGTTCTGACCGCCTTTCAAAGACTTTGAAAGTCCTTCCCTCCCCCAAAGAAAAGTGGATTTTCCTGCTCTGCGCACACATGAGTGGACCCAAGTCTCTCTCTCGGAGGAACTGGGGGCAAAGCAGGCCGTTTGGGATAGAGCTTGGGACTGTTCTGCAGCCCCGATCTCCTCTCGATAAATTCGGATATAAAAGCAGGCTGATTTAGTGATTCGAATCCTCTCTCTCACGCACGCAACCTTGTGGACTGGGGTTCTGACTGGTGCGGTAGGAGGGGGCCCGCTGCACCCGGTGCCCAACCGGGTGGCGCCTCGTCGCAGTCTTCGGAGGCAAGTCCCCCATCTGGCTCCTCCGGGGGGCGGATTTGCACGCGTCGGGGGCAGGAAACCGTGCCCGTGCCCTCCTGCTCCCTCGCCTTTCGGTCCCCGCTTTAGCTACGGCTCCTAATTGAGCAGCGGGTGACTATTGGCTGAAGTTCCCCAGCGATTTGCAAGCCCGGGGAGGGAGTGGCTTGTGGCGCCCTCGCGGCTGGAGCGCGCCGACCGCAGCCTCCCCGGGAATGCGCGCCGCTCCCGGGCCCCGGCAGTGAGCTGGCGCCCTGCGACCCGGCGCCCGCGCCTGGATATGGGGCTGCCACGTCGTTCCAGGAGCACCACCAGCCGCAGAGCCCTGCCGGTAAGGTTGGGGCGCAACGAAAGCCCGCGGCCCCAAGTTGCAGTACAGTCAGGCAGTTCCAACTCCTTGATGATTTGCAAACCTTTTACCTTAAACTTCAGGGGAAGGGGAGGGTGGCGTGTGGGAGGGGGTTTGGGATAAGGTCTCTTCGTTTCAACAAGGAGTGGGCCAGTCGTTGGGTCGCGAGAGGAAGTTTCCGAAGCAGAAACGTAGGCAAAGGAGAGTGGAAGGAGGTTGGCATCCGCTTTAGATACTAGGGTTCAGAGATTTTTTGTGCCCCCTTTGCTGCCGGCATCCGGCTAGGATTGTCTGCTGTCATTGCCAAGTTATTTTTGCACACTCGTTTTCCGCATTTACTCCTGTTCTCCTAGGGGAGGGGGATTAGTGACGGCTGGGTAGGGGATAGAGAGCCAGGTCTCTTAGATTTGATTTTCGATGCATGCTAAAATGAGTATCACTTCTCCGGACCTAAAGTGTTTATTGAATGGGAGGGTGGGGGTAAGTTCGGGCGGAAAACGTTACTATGTTTTTGTTATTATTATTGTTGTTGTTGATATTGTTGTCACTGGCCTCGTAAGGGATGTAAGACAGTTCGCGTTCCCGGGATTTTAGGGAACCATTTCAATGGGGGAAATAAACGGATACCTTGGCTACCTTTCGGCTCTCTCCACCACCCCCTCCCTCTCTGTATAACCTACCCGGGTGGGTGCCCTGCCGCGTGGCGCAGTCCCCGAGTTCGAGTCCTCTCGATCCGGCGTGTTCCCAGGGACGCTTTATGGCTTAGGATTCCGAATGTCCACCGGCTGAGCGTGGCGATGGGGAGCCGGGGGTGGTGGTGGAGGGAGGAGTGAACAGAAAAATTAAGTTTTGGAGACAACGTTGCCCCATAGCGCTCTCCTTTGCAGCAAGTTCCCTCTTCACCCCTCTGTGACTGGAGGGTTTGCCTCCGGGATTGGGGGTGATGGGGGTGAGGTAATCTTGCCCCCGGGGCCGTGGTTTCTGACTCCCCTCTCAGCTGCGGTGCGTGTGTCTAACGAGCTTTCCCCCCACCCCCCATTTCAGCAACTGTTTCTCTGCTTCCTCTTCGTGGGACCCTTCAGCTGCCTCGCGAGTTACAGCCGGGCCACGGAGCTTCTGTACAGCCTGAACGAGGGACTCCCCGCGGGGGTGCTCATCGGCAGCCTGGCCGAGGACCTGCGGCTGGTGCCCGAGGCCGCAGCGCGGCGGGATCCGCAGTGGCCGGCGCCCGCCCCGCTCTCCTTCAGCCTGGCCTCCCGAGGCCTGAGCGGCCAGTACGTGACCCTCGACAACCGCTCGGGGGAGTTGCACACTTCTGCCCAGGAGATCGACAGGGAGGCCCTGTGTCTTGAAGGAGGTGGTGGGGCTGCCTGGGGCGGCGGCATCGCCATCTCCTCCTCCCCTTCCTCGGACTCGTGTCTTTTGCTTCTGGATGTACTGGTCCTGCCTCAGGAATACTTTAGGTTTGTGAAGGTGAAAATCGCTATCCGGGACATCAATGACAATGCCCCCCAGTTCCCCGTTTCCCAGATTTTGGTTTGGGTGCCGGAAAATGCCCCTATCAACACCCGGCTGGCCATAGAGCACCCTGCCATGGACCCAGATGTAGGCACTAACGGGGTGCAGACCTACCGCTTACTGGACTACCATCGGATGTTCACCCTGGACGTGGAAGAGAATGAGAATGGGGAGCGCACCCCCTACCTCATTGTCATGGGCCTGCTGGACAGGGAGACTCAAGACCAGTATGTGAGCATCATCATCGCCGAAGACGGCGGGTCTCCCCCTCTACTGGGCAGTGCCACCCTCACCATTGGCATAAGTGACATTAATGACAATTGCCCTCTCTTCACAGACTCGCACATCAACGTCACTGTGTATGGGAATGCTACCGTGGGCACACCGATTGCATCAGTCCAGGCTGTGGACAGAGACTTGGGGAGCAATGCTCAGATCACCTACTCATACAGCCAGAAAGTTCCACAAGCGTCCAAGGATTTATTCCACCTGGATGAAACCACTGGAGTCATTACACTTTTCAGTAAGATTGGGGGACGTGTGCTGCCAATGCACAAGCTCACCATCCTGGCTAACGGGCCCGGCTGCATCCCTGCTGTGATTACAGCCCTGGTGTCCATTATCAAAGTCATTTTCAGACCACCCGAAATCGTCCCTCGCTACATAGCAAACGAGGTAGATGGGGTTGTTTACCTGAAAGAACTGGAACCTGTTAACACTCCGATTGCGTTCTTCAGCATCAGAGACCCAGAAGGTAAATACACAGTAAGCTGCTACCTGGACGGCGAAGGGCCATTTGGGTTATCACCCTACAAACCCTACAATAATGAGTATTTGCTAGAAACCACAAAACCCATGGACTATGAGCTACAGCAGTTCTACCAAATAGCTGTGGTGGCCTGGAACTCTGAGGGGTTTCACGTCAAAAAAATGATCAAAGTGCAACTTCTAGATGACAATGACAACGCTCCGGTTTTCCTTCAACCCTTGATAGAACTAACCATTGAAGAAAACAATGCACCCAACGCCTTTTTGACTAAGCTCTATGCTACGGATGCTGACAGTGGAGAGAGAGGCCAAGTTTCATATTTTCTGGGACCCGATGCTCCGTCATATTTTTCCTTAGACAGCGTCACTGGGATTCTGACAGTGTCTACTCAGCTGGATCGAGAAGAGAAAGAAAAGTACAGGTACACAGTCAGAGCTGTGGACTCTGGGAAGCCACCCAGAGAATCAGTAGCCACTGTGGCACTCACGGTGCTGGATAAAAATGACAACAGCCCTAGATTCATCAACAAGGACTTCAGCTTTTTTGTGCCGGAAAACTTCCCAGGATATGGTGAGATTGGAGTGATTAGTGTCACCGATGCTGACACTGGGAGAAATGGATGGGTTGCCCTCTCGGTGGTGAACCAGAGTGACATTTTTGTCATAGACACAGGAAAGGGCATGCTAAGAGCTAAAGTCTCTTTGGACAGAGAGCAGCAAAGCTCCTATACTTTGTGGGTTGAAGCGGTTGATGGGGGTGAGCCTGCCCTGTCCTCTACTGCAAAAATCACAATTCTCCTGTTAGATATCAATGACAACCCTCCTCTTGTTTTATTTCCTCAGTCTAACATGTCCTATCTGTTGGTCTTACCTTCTACACTCCCAGGCTCCCCCGTTACAGAGGTCTATGCTGTTGACAAAGACACAGGCATGAATGCTGTCATAGCTTACAGCATCATTGGGAGAAGAGGTCCCAGGCCTGAGTCCTTTAGGATTGACCCCAAAACTGGCAACATCACACTGGAAGAAGCGTTGCTGCAGACAGATTATGGGCTCCATCGTTTACTGGTGAAAGTGAGCGATCATGGTTATCCCGAACCACTCCATTCCACGGTCATGGTGAACCTCTTTGTTAATGACACTGTCAGTAATGAGAGCTACATTGAGAGTCTTTTAAGAAAGGAACCGGAAATCAATATTGAGGAGAAAGAGCCACAGATCTCAATAGAACCAACGCATAGGAAAGTCGAATCTGTGTCCTGTATGCCCACCTTAGTAGCTCTGTCTATAATAAGCTTGGGTTCCATCACCCTTGTAACAGGGATGGGCATATACATCTGCTTAAGGAGAGGGAAAAAGCACCACAGGGAAGATGAAAATCTGGAAGTACAAATTCCACTAAAAGGAAAAATTGACTTGCACATGAGAGAAAGGAAACCGATAGATATTTCTAATATTTGATGCTTCGTTATGGAATAACAGAGATGTTTTCACTGACTTTGGGTAGTCTTCACCACCTACACATCAGGGTGTGGATGGCAGTTCCAATGAAGGACAACTAATTTATAGCTTGTACTATATTGTAAATAGCTGTTTACAGGTTTTTAAACTCAAAACCAGAGATTATAAAATGTGTACAGCATTTTTTAAAAATGAAAATTAGTACTAACAGCGATAGAACTTATAATAACAAAGCTTGGACGTGGTTTGCAGCTTTCACACACCAAGCAGACGGTTGATTAAAAACTGAAAGTAAGGTAAGAAAATGGAACATTGCATATTTTGTCTAAAAAGTCCTTGAACCACAAGAGGGCATCAGCTGCACCTTTGCAGGGAACTGTTTTGAAGTATTGTACAGGAGAGTTGTACATCGAATTAATGAGAGAATATATTTTAAATATATTGTTTTTAACATTTAACAAATATGAAATTGTAAATTGAATTCCACCGACTTAAATGTATAAGGAAAAAAAGAAATGCGTTTGTAAACAGAATGTTTACCTCACAAGTGTATCATGTATAGGTTGAAAGAGAAGTCATTACAAAGAAGCTCAATGTTGTTTGCTTTTTGGGGGTTTTTTTTTTTTGGTTTTGTTAGCAAGGATAAAAACACTGCTATATGTTAAAGATTTGACCTGCTGAAGACTCTCATTTCCTGTGTTCCCAAATTGCTTTCTGTTTGCTTTACCACTGAACTTGCTACTATAACAAGGAGAAATTAATATATATTCTTCATTACAGAAAATGTAACTAGAGATTGTGTTGGAGTATAACATCCAGAAGCAAAGAAATGTTTCAATACTTAGTTGCTTCATCGGTGTTCACGGCATTTTGGTGCTTTCATTATCAGCGATATTTCATACTTGGGTTATACATTAGATTTCTATATACTTAAACTCAGCCAAACCATAAGAAAATTTAAAAATCCTATGAAAACAGAATTATTCTAGAAGCTGGTGTACACTATTAGTTGGTTTAGTTGGGCCTTTTAATATGAAAGTTGTATTTATCTTTTTGTTGTTGTTGAGGTTTCTTGGCTATCATTTCTGGCTTGCTTTCTTTGGCTTTGGATTAAGTCCAAAAGTATTTGTAAGCCCAGCAGCAGATTTCTTTGATAATTTAGCTTTTACTGAATCCTTTGCATTGAAGCAAACTGGTTCATCGGTAATTGATCACTTTCACTTCATGGTGTGCACTGAAAATTTTATTTTCTATGAGAGCTAGAGCAAAATCATCTGTAGAAACAAGGAATTGTGTTAGCTTTAACTGGATCATTCTACTTTTTGGCATCTTGTGTCTGTAGTCTACCAAAAGTGTTTACATGTCTGCAAATTAAAAGCATATATTTTCATAATTTCTTTCTCATTCTTACCATTTCCTATGTGAACCTAGATTTGTTCTTTCACTGAAGTGCCTGTTAGTGGCATCTGTTTGCTTCTAGGGGTAAATGTGGGTAAACTGTCAATATCCTGTCACACTAAAGTTTATATTAAACTAATTCATTGCTCAATTAAACACTGGGTAAGTTATTAAATATGTGTGTAGTTACAGACATATATATATATATATATATATATATATATATATATATATATATATGAGACTATGCTTACATGTTTGATAGAAGTTCATATAGTTTATATCCATGCATGTGCACATGCATATTAATTCATTATTGATTTAGTGTCAATTATAAACTTACTACATAGTTATAGCAATCCTCGGTTAGCTGGGCTCCAACACCTTTCATTAAAATTTATAATAAAAATACATTGCAATAGAAAATTTGAATACAAACACCAATGATGTTTTGAATTTATATCAGCTCTACTTCTTGTCTTCAATTTGAGAGTTTTAATAAAATGTAAGCCCATGAGGTGGTAGCATTTATTACAGAAAGGAACTATATTTTCATTGGAAATTTATTTTGTATGAGAGGCAACTGAGCTAAGAAACTAAGATTATTTAACCCCCAAAACTTTTCATTCATAACTGACGTATAGCCAAGGAGAAAACCACTCTCTGCCAGACATTTTTGTTACCTTATTTCTCTTCTTTAAAGAAAGGAACTACATAGGAAACAAGTGAGACCATTATTATTTTTTTAATCTTCCATTAAGTACAATGATTTAATCATTAATATAAATAACCAAGCATTCTATTTCTAAATTTGTAGAATGTTCATATATTGGGAGCATGGACTTCATCCCTAGCATGAGAAACACCTGTAACATTAATAAAAAGACATATTTCTAAAAACTTCTGGTGCCAGGATTTCCTTTACAAAAACATCTCATTCACATTAAAAACATTTATAACAAGGGAAGTTAAAGTAAATCCAGCTCAAAGAGAAAAGCCTCTTTTAACTAACACCTTGTGCTAGAACACTTGCCAAAATGTATGCTAATCATGTCAATGTTGGTAGTTGAGCTGGCACAAAAATAAACGTTCCATTCATTAAAAACCCTAGTATCCATTTAACAGTTTGAGAACCAGGAGTTCTCTTTGCCCAATCTCATGAAGACGAGATTACTCTGATCTTTGCATTGCCAAATCCATTCTTATTATAGTACAGAGAAAACTTCATTAATTTAGATTAGGGTGTTTAAAACCAACATCGCAATTCCAGCTACAGGGTAAAAGACAATTCACATTATTTGACTCTCTTGGGTAGATTCCAGACCTTATTATTATTATTTTTTAAAGTTTCCTTGACACTTATGTTTCTATGGTAGTGTAAAAGGGAAAGGAAAAACAAATGCTTCTTGTAAAACAGTTTCATAGTATTTACTGTATTAAAAAAAAAAAAATCTAAATCCTTTGTGTTTGTGAGTTCCACATATGTTTTATGACAACACCAGGCACAATCTTGCTATGAAATACCATCACTGAAGCCACATTAGGGATGGTGGATGAAGCTGACTTGAGTCAGATCTCTCAGAAGGATTGGAATTTGTGCTCCCAGAAAATGGTTCAGTTGACAACTACTAAAGGAGGAATTACTCCAGTCTCTCCTCTGGAGACTGAGGTCCTAGCCTCTCGTCAGTGCGCTGAGGACTCTATGGGTTCCTGACCTGTGGCAAACAACAGAAAATGTGATGAAAGTATGGGGCTCTTCCCACTAAGGCAGATCTGCTCACTGCAAGAAAGCCGTCAATTGCTCTGAACATTTTGCTAACTTGTGCAGTTTTTACCTAGCCTTGTGCCTTAACCATGTGAGTCATCAATAACTATTTATTGAAAGAAAGAGATTTCATAGTCATGCAAAGGTACCCAAAGCAGGAAAAAACACCAATTAAAAAAAGATTTGATAATTCCTGACAAAAGACCCACCATATGTTATTTCTATTTCTGGTAAGAAAAGATCATGTATATTTTTTAGGTGAAAAAAAAAAATACATAACACACACACATATGGTTCATAATCATTTTTAAATGTCAGTCATTGTATAAAATTGCTCTTAAAATGGTAGCATTTTTTTTTCCTCTGATAAACCTCTAAATTGAGATATATTCCTTTAAGGGTATAAAACAAAATTAGGTGAACTTTAAGACTTAACCTACTAATGTCAAGAAGTAAGAATACTGTGATAATTAAAAGAGAAATCATTCAGCCATTCATTCCATATAGATTTATTTTAGTACTCTTAATACCAGGAATTTGACTTTGAATGAGACAGAGACCTCTAATGAATTTGTATCATGGTAAGAAGGCCAATATAAAAACCTTCCATTTCAAAATGGGAGACAAATGCCTGTTCCCAGGATGCTTTGTGAGCAGAACTTAATCCAGTCCTAGGAAGTGCTGGAGAAAGCTTCCCCAAGGAGGTGGGCCCTCCAGAGGAACTGATGTCCAAATTACACATAAAAAGGAGAATGTAGCCAGGGAAAAGTGGGCAGGAGAAAGAAGGGGAAGAGGGAACAGTCTACAAGGCACACATGTGAAAGTGAGCATGTCGTTATTAAAGTACCACGGACATTACTGTTTCTCTTGGCTGAAGAGATGAGTAGCATGAAAGATGTTGACAGTGAGCTTGGAGATCTAAGTGTGCTGCAAGTAACAATGGGACTCATGTTTAGGTGTCATATTTACAGGTCCCCATTTTATCCCAATATCATGATAATTGTAAGGATTTTGACCAGGGAATTTGTTTTAACAAGATCAGTTTGACCATGGGCAGAGCTTGTGTAGAAGATTCTGGACTGGGGAGAAAATGGTAATGACAAGTTAGATGAAAGAAGGGGCCTTAAACCAGGAAATATAAAAAAGATATATTATAGCATAGAATATAATAAGTAAATAATTTTTGTTGATAATGAAACTTGTTATACTAATGGAAACTAATCCACATGCAATAAACAAGAAAGTTCATAATTTTCATAATTTGCTTTCAAGGCTGTATTACAAATTTGAAAAGCGTAGGAAACTCATTTACTATTAAATTAGCAATGAAAGCACGGGAGCCATAACCCCTTTTTTAATGTTGGGTTTTATGATACAGATGGAATTTTAAAGGCATGAGATTACACAGTTTATTTCATACTTATGACTGTCAATTCTATTCAATTTAACAAACATTTACTGTGTGTCCAGGTGGTAGATATTCCAACATGAAGTTGACTTCCTCAAGAATATTTTATCCAAGGCATTTACAATATTTTGCTTGTGCTCCAGCGAAGGTAACTATAGAAGATTCATAGAAAAACAAAGCAAAGCAAAACAAAACAAAACAAACAAAAATCCCCAAAATACATTGTACTTTAAGGATAGAATGAAATAGGCAAAAAAAAGAAAAATAACTATTTTTTTTCCTTTTGAAAAGCACCATTCACCCAACTTCCTCCCTCCCCTCTCCCCACTGCCTTAGGAAATCAGGAAGCTAATTTCCTTCATATTTGTATAGTTAAATTGTAAAATTCTAAACATTGTCAAAGCCAGATCAATGTGGACGGTGTTAACAATGAACCAAGTGATAAAAAAATACCATTGCTTTATGTTGAGTCAACGTTCCATTTATGATTCTTTCAAACATTTTTCAAACATAAAAAGTTACATTTGCTTTTTAGGTTTTCTTGAAAACAGTGGTTACAATTCACTGCAGAGAGAAGAATTTCAATAATAGGTATATGAGGATGGTCTGGAAAGTATCCAGCCATGTAATATGAAAAATAGAGGCATTTATGGCTGGATTTTATCCTTAAAATATTTATACTGAAACATCTAAGCATTCAAATTCAACAAAGCCAGCTATCTGGCATATGTCTGAGTTCCTGATCTAGTCCTAAAAAGGATTTTTTTGCCCCTACAAAAAGCAGACCATTTCTCCCATCGCATTTACATGTGTATTTAGCAAATGAATGTACAGATTTCGGTGAAGAAAAACTGAGTATAAGTTGGCTTATAAGATTCTTCAAAAAGAGATTTAATACAACTTAAGTGAATCAAATGAATCATTATTTGTGCTTTGTACTGGACTCAGAACACACTGAAGTGCCATGACATACTAACATTCCCAATCAAACTGTTGGGTGGAGAAGGTCAATTAGCCCAATGGGAGATGATTTCTAAAAGACCTTAGTATGCAGTGAATGCACATATCAGAAAAGAAAGGCAAAATACCTGTGAGAACTTACAAAGCATCTATCTCCCCAGGAGGCATCTTTAGACGTCAACGTGTTCTTCCTCCTTGAGTTTTCTTGGTCATATTCAATCATCCTGTTGCTCTTTCATAGGGCAGCTCAATATTCTTAGAATTCATTAGCCTACCGGTGGTAAGAAGAACAGCCTCCCAAAGACGTTCATGCCTTAAGGCGGGGGTGGCAAACCTATGGCACGTATGCCCAAAGTGCCACGTGAAGCAATTATTTCGGCACGCAGAGCTGTGAATACCATTTAAAAAATTATTGTTTATGCTCTTATAGACATAAAAATAATCGATACCTCTATCTCACTCCATGGGTTGGCACGCGAGTTGAGCGAGTATACTCTTATTTCATAAACTTTGGCACTCAATCGCCAAAAGGTTCGCCACCCCTGCTAAAAGGTATGGAACCTATGACTACATTATGTTACGGGGAACGGGGGCCTTGTAAATGTAACTGGCATTATGGACCTTAAAATAGGGAGATATTTAGCCTTAAGGAACTAAAAAGTCTCCTAAGTTACAGTCAGCAAGGAAATAGTGACTTCTGCCCCATAACTGCATGGAATTGAATTTACCAAAACCCGAATGAGATTGGAAGTGAATCTATCCACAGAACTTTCAGAAATCCACAGAGCCCTGCTCACTCCTTGATTTCTGCATTACAAAACACCAAGCAGAGGGCCACATAAACCACTCTGTCTCCAAACTGGGAATTAATGGATTGGTATTATTTTAAGCTGCTAATTCTGAGGCAATTTGTTAAAGCAGTGACAGAAAACTACTACATTGTCCTGAAAAATTCAACACATATCCACAAAAGGCTGAGTTGACCTGGCTCATGATAACAAAACACTGTTTTGTGTCAGGTAACTTTTACAATAGATGCTTGATTTTTTTTTTTTTTTACAAAAAAAGAATGTTAAGTATATATCTAGGGGAAGCCGGGATGGCTCAGTGGGTTAAGCGCTCGCTTTGCAGCGCCGGGGACTGAGGATCGAATCCCGGCCCCGGCCCGTGCGGAACCATATGCTGAACTGGGAGCTCCCCCAGTTCAGTTCTCTCTCTGTCTCTGTTTCTCTCTCTCTCTGTCAAAAAACAAATAAATAAATAAAAGAATATATCTAACTATAATTTGCAAAGTAAAGGAAAGAACAAATTGTAAAGCAGTCAATATAAATATAAAGGAAAACAAAATCATATAATTGTGAGCATACTGTGTTTCAGACACTGTCATCCTGCCACTTAGACTCTAGGTTCAGTTTTCTTTTACTAAGTCATGGGAATAAATAGGAACCCAGAGGTGTTTTTATCCCCACAAAAGACTTCCTCAGCTGACTGGAGCTGCAATGGATATTACTGAATGTTGAATTCATCCCAGACCCATTTCGGCATAAGATGAACTGAATGACTGATATCTGTAATGGAGATATACCAGAGCTGGGTGGGCTGTAATATAAAACATGTTTCGCTACATGTAAAAAGTGGCTCTGACAAAAAAAAAAAAAAAAAAAAAAGATGCCTGTTAACATGCACCTTCTTCTTCTTGTTATTGCAGATAACACAGCCTTTCTAATGGATGAGTCTCTATAATTGATGAATTATGTGAGGTGACCTGTAATCTCTAATTGTCTGAAACAAGCACCTTGGGGAGTTTTTAAAAACACACATTCTTATTCCTACCACTTTCCTACTTTCTAGGCCAAAGCTGCTTCACTGTATACCATATATTCACAGTAGATGATGAAGTTCATTAAAATCACTGATTCAGTTTATGCATTGACTTTTTATTAGGACTACTACTGGCATATCCACTACATAATACATAGGACTATATTTTAGAATGCATTTTGTACTGGTAAAGTGATATCATTTTGCAAGTAGAGTAAAATGTTTTAGATTCATATCAGGATTCCTGTGACTGAAAGGTTAATATGCAGTCATGTTTTTCCTCATTTTGCAAAATGACAGGTTTCTTTCCTAAATGTGTACATTTCTTTCTCACTTTGTATGTCAGTCATTTTTGATGAATGTACAGTGTTTGTTCTAAATTCTAACCTAAGGAAACCGTATTAAAATTAGGGACACTGACTGAAATCAATGCAAAATGTATTTCAAGAATAAAATTTTCTTACTATTCATAAAAAAAATTGGGGTGGAGAGCTAGGGTATTGTTAGTGATTGTTTAGAATACAGTTTAGAAAGAAATTGGGATGATAGCTTATGGGGCGAGATGTGACATTTCTAACTGTTGTCCAATTCTAAGCTACTCTTTCACAAAAAGAACATGTCTTTTTTTCCATTGTTTGCCTAATCACCCACTGGGTTGTGGAATAATCTGTACTTAGGTTATCCACATATGAAGCACATTTATGAGACAGAGAAGTTAACAGACTTGAGTTTCACATACAGATGATAAGCCTATTTTCTTCTCTCCCGATAGCGTTAGTTGTTGGTTACACACGAGCCAAGTACTGATGATAGTACTTCCTGAAGACACTGAAAAAGATTAGCATCTCCACGCATATGTCCCAGCAGCCCCTCTCATGCTTGGGTTGGGTGGAAAGTTTTTTCGAACTTGTCCAAGAAACCTACAGTGTCAGAGAGCTTCTGCCCTGAATGTTTTTTAAGCAGCCCCTGTTGTACAACACTGACATGCTTCCACTATCCTGAACGAGGTTTGAAGTCCCCAGGAAAAGGCTGGAAGCTACTGCAGAGCATTCACATTCCTAAGGTGACGAGTGTTGTTCAGAGCCATGCCACTCAAGGTGTGGCACTCAGATCAGCAGCAGCATCTGGTTGCTGGTTAGACATGAAGAATTTGGGTCTCACCCTTGACCTATTAAACCAGAATCTGTATTTAATCACATCACCAGTTGATTCGTATGTAAATTAAACTGATAAAAATGTGTTTGGAGTGTTGCCTCTCAAGCTCGTCTGAATATTGAAATAATCTAGAGCAGAGGTGACGAACCTATGGCACACGTGCCCAAAGTGGCATGCGGAGCAATTATTTCAGCACGCGGAGCTGTGAATACCATTTAAAAAATTATTGTTTATGCTCTTATAGACATAAAAATAATCGATACCTCTATCTCACTCGATGGGCTGGCACGCGAGTCGAGCGAGTATACTCTTATTTCATAAACTTTGGCACTCAATCGCCAAAAGGTTCGCCACCCCTGATCTAGAGAGTTAAGAAAAATAAACAACAATACTTGGGTCTTACCCTCCAACTTTCGGGTATGGGGTGTACCACGGGAGTCAGGATTTTTATGAAATATCCCAGGTGATTCAAGTGTGCCCTAAAATTTGAGACTCACCAGTTTAGAGTAGTTATTCCTATGATTTGCCATTCTTACCTGGTACTCTAACATCCAGCCTATTTGAGATTTCTTTCATCACTGACATCCCCCGCCCACCTGCTATAAAAGAGAAGACTGTTCCCAGCACTACCTAAAGACAGAACTCATATATTAGTATACATCAGATCTCTTTTTATTCCCATCATCACAAGAACATTGTCCTTCTCCTCATCAGAAGCAGGCAAAATAATTAGAATAGAAAAGAATGTTTATCTTCCAGAAATTTCACGCTAGGACAGATACTAGAATATACCTGATGACTACAACCACCGTATTTTTTTTTGAAGTGGTAGTTCTGGAACCCAGAATAATGTCTAGTATAAAGCACAAACTCCATAAAAAATATCTGCCGAATACGTAAGTGCATACACGAATGGAAGGTAGTCCTAACACATAAATTAGAGTAGTTATATCCTTTGGAAGAAAACCTTTACATCTTGACTTTATAGGGCAAAGTAGTAGAGGCTGGATCTGGAATTAAGCCTTCAAGTAGCACTCAAAGGAGGGTCAACAACAGGGGTGTCCAAACTTTTGGCTTCCCTGGGCCACATTGGAAGAAGAATTGTCTTGGGCCACCCATAAAATTCACTAACAGTAGCAACAGCTGATGAGCTAAAAAAAGAAAAACGTTGCAAAAATATCTCATAATATTTTAAGAAAGTTTACAAATTTCTCTCAGGCTGCATTCAATGCCGTCCTGGCTGCAAGTGGCAGGTGGGCCACAGGTTGCACAAGCTTGTCCTAAAGAGAATCTTCAGAGTGAGAAACGTGAAGCCTTGGATGACAGCAACTGTTAAATACCATTAAGAGAAGTGTGTTCAGTTTCTATCCCATTTCAAATGATACATTTGGTCAGCCTACTGACACCATGAATTTAGCCCAGTGACTAGGCTGACCATATGTACTGTTTGGAACAGACAGTACCGTTGTTTTCTATACCATTTAAAATAGTACCTCTAAATATGTAGCATGTAGAGAGATCATCTCAAAAATATGCAATTGGAATCATTTTTTGGAACAGAGTTTAGTTAAGGACACTGAAAACAAAACTCCAATTTAATGGGATAAATGTCTTCATAGGAGATGAAAAACCCAAGAGAATCAGTATTTGATTTACAGTATTTTATATGCAGTATTTTGTATGCAGCTGGTTTCAATTTCAAAATTATTATCAATCTTAAGGCTGAGTGCATTTCAGTGTGTCTATACATGTTGTTACAATAGAACAAGCAGAAAAGACAAGCTGAAAGATTTGGGGAGTGTGGGCTACCAAGATATCGTCTGTTCCTTAGTTTCCAGACTTTTTCTTTCTTTTTCCAGCCTCCTGCTTCCTAATTAAATCCAAATGGTTCTCTCATTTGTGTTTCTGGCCCTTCCAACTGAGACATGATGCCAGTAATATATGCCATCTTCCTTTGACTCCTTTCTTTCTAATCTGCACCGCTAACCTATTGTTTTTGTAAAAAATGTAGAATTTGTCAATTCTTTCTCTACCTGTCATGTGGCTTGCGGCACTGATATATTATTTTAAGATTAGAAATTAGGTTACATGATAATAAATGTGCAAAGACAACCATCTACTAACCAAACCCTGAATAGACACAGAAGACTATAGATAGGTCTTGCTTTGTGAAAAAATACACAAAGAAATTCTCTTCCAATAGAATTGTATTATCATATTGACAAGTACAAAGACACATAATTTCAGGGAGTCTAAGCTACTGGAAAATTGAAACAAGTAGATTGCTGATGCAAGTAAAAACTGGAAAAATTTTTCTGGAGGGCTACTGGCCCATACGTACACATTTTTAAATGTGTAGTATTCCTTTCCTTTGCACTTTTATTATTTTTTTAATGAAACCGAAGAAAATAGCTTCAAACTTCTGTGCACAAGCTTACTTACTGCAGATTTTGATAGTGATGGTAAAAAAAAAAAAAGCAAACCTCTACACTTACATGGATATGTAAGTGGTTAAAAATATGACATAAATATAGTAAAGACAATATAGTATTAATATATGTGTGTATCATCACCAATTTATAGCAATTTTTGTCTCCCAGTATTATCCCTAAAATTACTAGAATGATCTTATTTTTCTCATATATATGTATTATTTTATTGCACTCCTGACAAAAGTTCCCCATTCATTTAGAGCCATGTTTCTTAACCTGGTATGTGTATAAATGAAATAAGGCAAAAAAACAAAGTGGGAGAGGGCAGTAAGGGACATATTACCAAGAAACCTGCAATCCTGCACAGGAGACTAGTCATAAAATGAACACACATTTTGTGATCCAGGAATATGAGAATGCTTTTAGCTCAGTGCTGCTGGCGATAGCTATTTTGGATCCTCTGTGATAAGAGTTGGTATGAGGATCAGGCTAACACAGAAGGAAAAAGGAGAAAAGAGGGAGGGGAGGATGAAAACATGAGCAAAAAAAAAGGGAGCAGAAAAAAAACAACAAAAAAACAGAACTAACTGGTGGCATCTTTTAAATCCTTCCATCCATCTGTGCTTGAAACCAGTCGCTATGGAGATGTTCTGTTGTGTGAACAATAAATCTACTCTGTTGTTTTTATTCCTCCAAATGATTTTGAATTGTCACCCTGCTAATTATATTTTTGAGAGTCTTGACCAATGCTTCATTGAAGTAACTGGTTGTGGTTCTCCAAACACGCCACGATAGTGATGTCTCGGCATTGTGCACCTGTTCGTCTCTCTGCTTTGCTGCCTTTTCCTCCCTTACCCACCAGGAAAGCATCTATGATCCATTATGTATTAGCTCAAGTGCCATTTCTTCTGGAATACCTACCCTCAAAAGCTCATTTTCTTTTACGGTACTTCCAGGGCATTTAGCATATAGCTATACCACAGCAATAAATAGAAAATACTTCCGGATTGTAACTATTGTTCTGGAGAATTTCTTTATCACCAAAAGATAAGTTTCTCAAGGGAAAGAGAGCTATAAAGGGAAAGAGAAAAATGTGTAATTTCCCCCACCCAAACTGTGTAAGGAATAGATCAGATATTGATCATTCAGTATTTGGCATTTCCAGATATTCAAGCTAGTTGTTAACAACGGGTGAGATTTTACTCTTTCAAAAAGAATTTTCCCTTTTATACTTTTATTTGAGTCCATTTTTGTTAGTTAGGAGGGATAGTCTGTCTCTAACATGTTCAGTGTCCTTATTTTGCTCAGAAATTTATAAGATAAAACTTTTCTCCTTAGCTTTCCCATTACCCCGAGATTTCTAAGTTACCTTAAATGACTAATAAACTCAGATGTGTGGCCTCTGTTATCAGTTCTAGGCCATGGAAATATACAATCTTAAGTAAAAAAAAAAATAAACTGTAAATATCCAAGGAATAATGAATATGAATACATAATCGGTCCTGATTTTACTGTAGTAATGGAATCCAGAGTCAGAAGTTCTTGATTCAAGATCAGTCTTTGTCACCTATAGCTATTAGTACTGTGATCTTTACCAAATTAGCTTTCAGACTATCAGTTTCCTGTTCAGAAAATATGGATACTACTACAAGGTTGAAATAATACTAAAAGAAAAGAAGTTTGGGAAAATGATTTGTACTTTCTCAAATGCCAAATTGGTCTAGCAGCAACGAGGTCACCATGGCCTGGACAAGAGGAGTTTCACTGGTGTGGGAAATGTAAAGGCAAAATTGCAGTAGAATTTGGAGTTAATAGAAATTGAATAATGGCTGGCAATTCCCTTAAAGAAATTTCACTTTGAGAAAGAAGAAAGATTTAGGCCAAAGTTGAAGAGGGATGTGTGTAGGAGGGAGTTTTCTTTCCTCCTGCCTCCTGTGAAAAATATTGGATGCAGTGGGATCAATAGGAATGGAGATTTGAAGGGAGGAACTAGAGAAGGATCAATAGCTCAAGTCTGAGATAAATCAGGAAGGCACGTTATTCAAACAAGAGGTGGAGGTAGTGCCATAGTTAGGATGAAAGACATTTCATTGCGGGAAACCAGGATAGCGCAACAGGCTGAGTGCTTTCTTTGCAACCACAAGGTCCAAGAATAGAGTGTGGGCCTCGGCTCATGCAGACCCATATGCTGAACTGGGGTGTGCTTCCCATGCGGGAGGCCCCCAGTTTGGTTCTTGCCCCCGAGTTCAGCCCCTGGATCTAGAGGTGTGCCTCCCATGTGGGAGGTCCCCAGCCCAGTTCCCACTCTGCACGGCCCCCGCCCACCTGTGTAGAATAAAACCATCTCAAAAACTAATGACATACAACTAGAGACTGCTCTGGGCTCTCTCTCTCTCTCTCTCTCTCTGTCTCTGTCAAAAAAACAATAAAATATATCTTAAAAAAAAAATCTTACAGAGAGCTACTATGGAGAAATTGGAGGGATCTATAGATTAAAGATGTATGTATAATACAATGGAGAAACTAATTTATTTAAATTAAATGAGTAGGGTAGAAGGCTATTATCAGACAAAACTATTTATTATTTTAGAACTGCAGGAGTTCTGGCTGCCAGCATGGTCCAAAGTGTGACCATGAGAGGAGGTTTAAACAGTGGAGGCAAGAGGGTCATGGGACATATGGGAAGGAAATACTAGAGTGGTGATTGGATTAATTACATGGACAGGAAAGTAACCCATAAGAGTGCAGGGACTTGAGAAGGTGGGAAAGCATATGAGAAATATGCCAGACCTTCAGTAAATGAGTCGGGTGGATGAGAGACTTTGAGATTAACTATGACAAAGAGGAGTAGACAGAATATAAATGTTTCACTATAACATACTACCTGTGTGGAATGAAAACAAAACTTTCTAAGAATTGTCCACTGTCTCTTAACATTGATTCATGGACTAATGAAAAATAAATAAATAAAAAATCACTCAGGCCTGTAAATTCTCTGTTGAAACCTAAATAAATTTTTCAAAAATTAAAAATTCTTTTGTCAATTCTAAATATCAAAACACTGTTTCAAACCAAAAATCCTTTTCATTCATGTCAGTTTCAACTCCTCTAGACACTTAAATTGAATGGGCATTTGAAGTCATGGTGCTGGTTTTATCTAAAGTGTTCGAAAATTCTCAGCTTTGTTACCTTGAAAAGTGATATGAAGCGTAACTCATTATATCTGTGTCCACTTTAAAATACTCTTATGTGAAGTAAAATAAAATAAAATAAAATACTATGATGTGAATGCCCTGAACCTTTAAGTAGCAGGAGTTTCCACAGGAGTTTGGAAGAGTGACAGTTATTCCCAGCATTATAAAGAGGACACTTAGTGTCTCTTGACCTTGAGCCACATGAGGTGTGGGAAAATAGAGAATTAATTGGCTTTTGGATAGCAGTGCCCTCTGGAAAAAGCCATGTTTCTGCTTAGTTCAGGAAATCAAAAAGCCAAAGAAGTGTGTGACTATGTCAGCTGAGCATGACAGAATAATAATCTGAGACATTAATTGTAGTGTCTTTCTGCTGCCCCATGACCACTGAAATTCAGGGTTCAGGACCCAGAACTACCCTTCACTGTCGATAGAAATAGTTGGACTGAATCCAGAGAGAAAAGACACCACATTTCCTTTTCTAGGTACAAAAGCCCAGGTTTCAAATGTGAGGCAGAACGTCCACGTGTACTGGCCAATGAAGTTCTTCCTTGAATCTCTGAACTAGAAAACTCTTAAAATTGGTTAAGAAAGCGAGTGAGTCTTGGGAAGAAGAGCTAATGTGTTAGAAGCAATTTGTGCATGCGGTGGGAGGGAGTAGAGGACTAGTCGTGCTATAAATCCACTGCCTCCACCTCCCAATCTGGAATCCACCTTCAAGTTCTGAGTCCAAGAGTAGAGATATCCTGTCCTATTCCTGAGTTCAGTTGAGGGAGAAACGAAAGGCTGGTGCTGAAGAGCTGAAGTCATTACAGAGATGTGTAGCCTTGAAGGTCTGTGATGCTTAGACAGCATCCTCGCTGTCTGAGTCTATATAGCAGAGTGGTATCTGGAAGTTCTCCTGGTCTCCAAAGACAGAATGTAACTGAGGGAAAGCTGCTAGGCCTTCTCTAGATGGTTTGCATTTTACAGCCTGGACCTCAGCACTGGAAATCTTGTGAAGATGTAGCTCATGTATTAGTGGGTCATTGGCACCAGAAGGCAAAATGGAAATGAAACAACATACTTTAATTCCATTCAGCTTGCCATTCTGGGCTGGTGTATAAGACTTCAGGTGTTTTATATCCTGAAGAAGCTAGAGATTCCCATCACCACAATGACCCTCTAGCAACAGGTGTGCCTGGCAGAACCTATACTTTAATTAACTTTATTATGGAAGGGCAAGGAGACAACCTTAGAAATACGTTTAAAACTTGACATGACTGAATCATAAGCCCATGTTAAATAGAAGTAACAAATTTGACTGAATCTACTTTGAATTGGCAAGGCTGTTTTCCATTACAGAATGGAATGAGGTTTAACATAGCAGTTAAGTTATAGGAAAAGGTGGGAAAGCTGGGATGGCTCAGCGGGTAAAGCGCTCGCTTTGAAGCCCCCAGGACCGAGGATCGAATCGCGGACCCACATGCTGAGCTGGGGTGTGCCCCCAGTTCAGTTCTTGCTGGGACCTATGTGGGAGGCTCCTGGCCCAGTTCCTGCCCTGCGCAGCCCTGTGCCCGCCTGTGGAGTGAAACTATATGGAAAACTAATGCTGTCAACTAAGGAGACTGCTCTGGGCCCGCCCCCTTCTCTCTGTCTCTCTCTGTCTCTGTTTCTCTCTGTCAAAAATCAATAAAATAAATCTTTAAAAAAAAAAAGTTATAGGAAAAGGTGGTTACATCTTTGCACATGAGCATATGAACTCTAAACTATGTGCCTACTACCAACAGAAAAGTTTCAGTCAAACAAGTTAAAATACCAGGACTCAGAAAAGTGGGAAACTGGCTCAAAAGAAAGAACAATATGGGTTTGATGACTGAAGAGGCATTAACTCTGATATACAGGTCAGGAAAATACAGAGCAGTGAACTTAAGGTTAAAATAAGTTTATGGCCCTGTAGTGAATGAGAGGTGTGAACTTGGGAGAAGGAGGTACTCAGGATCCTTAGGGTTTACTTGTAGTTGAGGAGACTATACAAGAGATTGAAGTCTGAATATTTTTACTTCAGTCCCTCTGCAAGTTGAATTCAAAAGCTTAAGGGAAAAGAAAAAAGGCTCAAAACCATAGGTATTTAATTTTAAAGCTTCATGCAGGATCCAGCAGTTGATCATAGAGGTGGTAGTACCATATTTCATGAATTCTAAGATGCAAAATTCTGCACATGCACCATCTCTGAATTAGATGTGGATTTTTACACTTGCAATCTACTTTGTTTTTGCTGTCTGAGTGCTGCATGTTATACTCAATGACATCCACGTTTCAACAAAATATGATACGTATTACACAGATTTTCACTTCAGAAATGACAGTTTCATATCAGGTACCCTCTCTATTGACATGCAAAAGTGAATAAGCCTTGGCTCCTATACCAAAATAATCTATAATCCAATATAAAGGCACAATTGAACAGAATGTGTTTGCAAAAAGCTCTTTGTTCATTGGAATGCAGCTGTAATTGACTCAGAGTTAACTGACTCTTTCACAAGACCTTACCTACATTAAAATCACATATATATAAATGCAATAATATATATCTCAAGCTTATTTTTATATTGAGAACTATATTTCACCTGAAGTTTTGTAGAATTTTGGAGGCTTTTTAAAAGTTAGCATGAAATGACAAAATAATGTTCATTTGTACATTTTCTGTTACTAGCTTTGATAATGAACGGTAGAGTAATGACAAAATAACATTTAATGAGCTTTTTGTATTTTGAACTATCAATTGAATTATGATCTTTTTATCATTATTTAAAAATCCAGATTTTTGTTCCAATTTTAAAAGATGTCTTTGTTTTCCTCTTAACAGAAAAGAAGAGCACTTAAAATTTGCAGAAACTTTTCAGATAATGGTGGGTATTTTGATGGAACAGCCTTTTGATATTTAGGACTTTCAATGATTCTTGAGTATTTTGCACCTTAAAGATTATCTGTAGGTGTTTACTTCCATTAGAAAACTAAACTAATGTTCAATACTTTTATGTTAAATATTTTAGATTCATTTTCCTTTAGCTTTTACATTAACTTTACAAACCTTATATTTATAAGTCTAGCCATTTTAATAGCCATTTCTAAAAGATTTTTGAAAGGTAATTGGTGCCATTTACAAACTTAGAAGGAAGCCACAAAATCCTACTACAGTATGAAATAGTTTTGTTTTATCATTTTAAGAAAGTAACCTCACATTTCCAATTTAATGTTTATTTTAATGGATTTTGAATATGAGCAAATACATTTTGGCACTGTATTTAAAAAAAAAATTTATTGATACTCATTTTTTAACATTTTTCTTGAATATGGTGTTAAATTATTTCCTGGCATATTAATTAGGATTCTGCCCTTACATTCACAAGTGAAATCAAACACAATGAAGATTAATTTCTTCTTTTATATTTTGGAGATTTGTTTGTTTTTTACTTATTTGTTATATTCTTTAAAAACATTTACAGCTTCAAAGACATGCTAAAGTCGTGAAATAAAACATGCCATAATATTTCATGCTTTGGAACAGTTAGGACTGACCTAGAGAAAGGTGAGTGGAGACATCTTTTTTGTTTTTAATCTTTTTTTTTTTTTTTAATTGTTTGAGAAGAGAGAGAGAGAGAAAGAGAGAGAGAGGAGGATGGAGGGCCCAGAGTAGTCTTCACCATTGTACATTATTAGTTGTGACACAGTTTCATTCCACACAATTGGATATGAAGCTGCACAGGGCGGGACCCAAACTGGGGGCCTCCAACATGGGAGGTAAGAACCTTTGCTGCCATCTCAGTGACTACCAGTTGCGCTGCTGTTCAACACATGGGTTTGCGTGGGCCAGGGCCAGGATTCAATCCCCAGACCTCAGGCAAGCGTTCAACCTGCTGAGCTATCAAGGCATCCCCGGAGGCATCTTATACTGCCACTCAAGGAGCAGTCTAAGGAACATTTGACCAAAGTCAGCAATCTAGGAGTCACATGTCTCCCAGTATCTGTCTTAGTATCTTACCAACTAAGCCTGTGTGAAGTACATCTCTGACACAACTCTGGTGATGGATTTGAAAGCATAGCACCTAGGGCCCTTGTTCGATTATACTCTCTACAGAAACAATTACAGATGAGTAGCTACGACCACCGTAATCACTTTTTTTATTATTATTGTTAAATTTAATGGGGTGACATTGATTGGTAACAATTAGATAGTTTCCAGATGTACAAGTCCACATCACATCACCCATGTATTGCATTGTGCATAATCACTTTTTAAAAATTACTCTACATACTTCATCTGTAACAGAGTAAAAATTTAAAAAATAAAAATCTTCCTAGATGTCCTCTCAGGATTACCGTAAACAGTACCAGACAACAACAACAACAAAAATGCCTGACACAAAATAAGCGCTATAAAAGTATCTGTTAAAATTAAATTAAAATGTGCAAACTTTCCTAGCACTGCTCCCTAGACAGTCTATTTATAAGAACAACTCTACTCAAATCACTCACATGGAGAACAGAACTCAGTGTGCTCTAAGTATCAATCTATCTGGAAGAAAGGCAGCGGGTCTGGCTCTCCAGAGATGTGGTTACTGCATGCACTTTACCGGCAGCGTGTTTTGTAGGGATGTGCTTTCTGTTCATGTGTTTTTGAGGAACTCTATGCTTTTTCAGGATTACAGCGACACAGACGGTAGGCTGTGTTCTGTGAAAGATTGATGTGATTCTGTAACTAAATTCTTGTCAGTGGGCCTTTGGTCTGGATAGAAAGAGAATGTTATATAGAACACACACACACACACACACACTCACACACTCACACACAGCGATGTCCCAGCAGTAGCAGGTGTAGCTATTTGGGAGATCTGGCCTCCATTTAAGCCAGAATACAGACAGAACTGCTTCACTTTTATGGAGAATCTGATATCTTTCTGATACAAATGGACTCCAGTGACGAGCCTCAAAACAGATGCTGAGTTTGTCCTCACCCCCCCAAGGGTCTGTCATGCTCTTTGCAATTGAATTAAAAACATATGAAGGTAATTGTGCCTTTTTTTACCTGTCTCCTGAACAGCAGATAGAGCACACTATCTATAATCACTTGAGTTTGTCTTTTCATGAACATTAATATATTTTCTTCTACAAAAGATCACTTGAAGTGTCTGTAATAATTTTATAATTGCATGAGCATTAATATATCTAACAAAAGATCACTTGAAATGTGTCTGAAATAATTTAGTAATTGCCAGAGATTAAATAAATGACATAAGCTCTAGAATAAAATATTGTCCTTGCTTGCCTTTTTATTCATCCTAACTAAATCATTTTTTTACTTTTACATGAAATAGAACTAGTGCCTTTTATTAAACTATTATTATAAAGATTCTTAATATTTAATAACATCACTTTAGAAATCTGCCTTTTAATTACTTTAATGTCAGTCACCCTTGCTCCTCACAGTAACTAGTCATTTACTTTAGCTTTTAATAAAAGAACTTGCCACTGGATTTTCGAAAAGAGGTAGGAGGTTGAAGTTTCAAATAATGAATACAATTTCTGGCAACTGTTTACCTGACATTTTCAATATAAAAATTTGAACATATTTTTCTTAAAAAAGAAAAATAAAAAATTTTCAAAAAGGCAGTCTCTACTCAAAGAAGTCGAATCATGTTGTTTTATACACCAAAAACTAATAAAAAAAACCAACTCAGTTCCATTGAAAAACCTCTTTTGTGTGTTATGTCCTCATAGTGAAACAATGGGGCTTTTTCTAATACTTTCTATGATTTAAAGTATTTATTCATAACATAACACCTTTCATTTTGATTATGTCTTCTTTAATTTTTTTTATTAATATCATGTAATTTTCAGTGTAGGGATATTTCATCTACTTGGTTAGATGTATCCCTAAATATTTTATTGATTTTTATGCTATTGTAAACGACAGTGTTTTCTTTATTTCTTTTTTACATAGTTCATCATTAGTATATAAAAATGTAAGCGTTTTTATATGTCGGTTGTATCTTGCAACTCTACTGAATTCATTTATCAGTTCTAAGATTTTTTATTTATTTATTTTTTTGTAGAGTCTTCTTGTAGAATTACATACATTTGCTAGAAGTTATTTTGGAAACATATATGTTTCTATATATACAATTCTGATATGTGCTTCCCTTTCCCAACTTGGAAGAGAGAAGGTAAGATAGCTGATGCCACATGACTAAGAGAAAGACCTCCATGAAGCTCCTTGGTTTTTACAGCCCATCTACCTTAATCAGAATTTTACTCCAGAAAAATACACATTAGCTAATGCATAACATTCGATCTAAGATGAGAAAAGAATCCCTCATGAAGACCTATTAAATAGCCTGTTCCCCTGTTATAGTAGTTTACTGTACAGCAGATTACATCATATTTATTAATATATTTATCAAATATTTTGCCAAAAAACACATTATCAAATTGACCTCTCTGATATCGAGATATGAAATATGGAAAATAAAGTATTTTTGAAAAAATAAAATTATATGTCATACACACATCATTTTTTATGATCTAACTGAATAAGAACTTCAAAGATCTTAAGAAAGTCTTTATAGAATTCTGCCTTAAGTACTTTCTGAATATAATCACCTGTGTAGCCTTCCTACTGAAGCATCTATACATAATTAGAAAAATGATCAAAATACATAATACAAAAAAACAAATTTAAAAAACAACCTAATACCAAAAATCTGGGATGGTTAGCCAATAAATAGAAGGCACATAGAACTGAATTGAGGGGGGAAAAGGAAACTATTATGGAAAAAACAGTTTTAGACACACGAAATGGAGTCTACTTAAATGTTCAGTAGGAAGACATCATATAGGTCCATAATTTTTATAATATTTTCATCACCCATAAAGATACCGAAGTCCAAGAGAAATATAGTTAAGATTGCTGGACTCTTCTGAGTGCTTAAATAAGATTTTGGAATCACAGATTTAGGGGTAAAAGAGTTAGTGTTTTATAGGTAAAAGGTAAATTGTTTATTTAAGTTCAGTGTCCGTATAAGAAATATTATAAATCTGTGCTAAATGTTTGACAGTTGGATGAAATGAAATGAAAACAGTGAAAACTACTTTTAAAAATGTCTGAAGATTATTTGAAAACCCCAGTTATCAAAACCACAAAGAATTTTTTAAAACTGCTCTTCTCTCATAACTACTTGTGCAATTTTCTATGATTAATAATTCAAGCCCAAATAGAATAATAATTTTACTTTTATGGTTGTAAAGTACCTGAGAACAGAACTCAACCATTTATCACTAATTGTTAACATCTTACAAAGTGCTCACCTGTCAGCAGACAGTTTATAAATGTATGTCTAATGAGTAATGAATGAATGAATTGTGTTTGTCAGGATAAATTAAGTAAAATTGTACTTGAATGCACTTTACTGCCTGAACGATATATTTAGGTATTGTTCATTTCAATAGTTGAATGGTGGTTCTCAACAGTCTCTGCACAACGGAATCACCTGACGAGATTTTTTTGAAATACCAATGCCTAGGCCTTCCCCTAGAATTTCTGATTCAATTGGTCTAGGGAAGGGTTTATGTTCTGGAGTGCTTTAAGAACTCCCAGGATGATGCTAATATGGAACAAAGGTTGGGGACCACATGTCATTAACTTTTGCTAAATCAAATGGTTTTGATTAAAGTATAATTAAGATAGATATTAAAAACTATTTTCCTCCTAGACAGTCATCATGTGTAGCTACATAAAAGTATAAAATTTATTCTACATATGAAATCTTCATGGTGGGCATGACATAATGCCTGACATTTGGGAGGCAATCAATGCATTTCATTCACCTAGAACTTGTCCTTCCTATTTGGTGTCCTTTAAGAACAGGCCTTTGGATGTTCGAAAACCTGTACACAGTATTTTATATGATAGTTTGTAATATATTATTCTAGGATATGATTCGTCTTCATCCCTCTTTACTTCAATATGTTAAACAGTAATATAACAATCACACTCCCAAATGAGTGTTAGCTTATGGGGAATAAAATTCCTTTGAGAATTTGAAGAAGCTGTGGACTCCAGAAAATTGTGCTGATGGTTGCTGAAGTCCGTCCATTTATAGATTTTCTCAAAATCTACGGAACCTAAGAAATTCTATACTGGGAGAAATTATAAGATTATTATAATGCTGTATGAGTAAGTCCATTTTCTAAATTCCCAACATGTTGAATAAATAGAAATAAAGAAATTTTCACATTGATATTACATTTTAACTGTAAAAAGGTATTTTGTAATTTAATTATTGTTCTTGGCAAAATTCTAACCTAGGCAGTTCAGGGTTAAATGTCTTTACTCTTATGAAAAAGGTGAGGGCAAGTAAAAATGTGTAGGTCATGCCCAGAGTAATTCAGATGTTCCTAATTGCTTCCTCCCTCCCATAAAAAAATCTCTCAAATGCTGCCTTGGGAATCTGAAACACACCATGAACAATAAAAGCTACCATCAACAGATCATTCAGAAAAACCTCCATAAAACTTGGAAAATAGCTAATTTTAGTGGGTTCCTTTTGTGAGTTATTGGTTAGTCACTAAACTGGAAATGTCATAAATATTTTTCATACTACTTCTAGTTTTAGAAGAATTTCTGCTTGATCACCACGCTAAATGTCTATTTCCCAGCTTGTCTTTAAATCTTTTTCTATTCTTGCAATATCCAATTTAAGTTAAAAACCCCTGGGCTATATAAAATATTAAAACTGTACTGATATTTCTGTAATCACACAACACACAGAAGTAGTGATTACTTCCCTTTATAGAATTAGATCCAAAAGTAGCATTACTTCTTGCTTCATTCATGCTACATAAATAGTAAGGTATTATATTTTCCCTCCTGTTGGACCACACATTATAATTTGTTTTGTTGTTACATTTATCGGGATGACGTTGGCTGGTAACAATCACATAGTTTCCAGGTGTACAATTCTAACTTACATCATCTATATACTGCATTATGTGCTCCCCACCCAGAATCAGCTCTCCCTCCATCACCATATATCTGGTGCCCACCTCCCAACTCCCTCCCCACTATAATTTTTATAACATCACTTTTATAACCCTGTCACAGTCCCTGTAAGGAAAGGAAGGAGATATCAGAGAGTAAGAGAAATAAGTAGGTTGACTTCTCATTTCTTCTATAGTATTTTCTGGATGAGTTTCATTACAGATTTTGTCAATTTAAATATGACAGAGAAAACTCATGTGAACTTCTATCACCATCAATCACATTACTAATATTCTGCTATGTCCTAGAGCAGGAGTGTCCAACCTTCTGGCTTCCTCGAGCCACATTGGAAGAAGAATTATCTTGGGCCACACAAATAATACACTAATAGTAACAATAGCTGATGAGCTAAAAATAATCACAAAAAAGTCTCATAATCTTTTAAGAAAGTTTACGAATTTGTCTTGGGCTTCATTCAAAGCCATACTGGGCTGCATGCAGCCCATGGACAGAGGTTGAACAAGATAGTTCTAGAGGGTGAATGACCTTCATGGAGAACTAGAGTATGCATATATTTTTTGTTTCATATGCAGTTTTCTCCTGCTGGCTATACTTGCATATAATAATTTCTATATTATAGATTTTTATCTCCTTTTTCCAAACATTTGGGATGAAGTAAACTTGCTGGATACAGAAGCTATAAATTCCCTAAATTAGGTTTAGTCGTTACATACATTTGAAATTTTTTCTTTTCTGATATTGTCCAGATGAAACTGTACAACATTGTAAATACAAATTCAGCCCTAATCTACGTCTCTTGAGAATGCAAGCTATAACAAGGGAAGAAAGACCTATGATGGGTAATGTACATCAGATAGGATCCCACGGGTAGGCTGTGAAAAATGTGAAGTACTTTTCTTTACTCTTTCAACATAAATCTTAAACTTAGCCATATTAAAATATCATTCTCTCTCACTTACATCCAGGCAAAATGTATTGCCACAGAGAAATGAACACATGGAGATGATTTTATAGTTTCACGTTCCACCTGGAAAGTGTTACATTTTATGTAACCAGAAATCCAACTCTTTCTTATAGAATATGACATTATGAAACACCATTAGTATGTGAAGAGAAAATTTAAAACACTATCTTAAAGGATTTCAGTTTCAGTAGAACCATGCTAGAAAGGATGTAGGCTATATATACTTCTAAAAATAACATCTGAGTCAGAACCATTTTAATAAAAATTTATTGAGAACTTACTATATGACAAGTACTTTTAACCTAAATATGACATATGGCTAGAGAAATTATATTATTTTTAAGGTCAACTGTTTGGTGGGTAAAATAAAAAGGAGAAATCTTAATATGCCATTTCTTTTACTTTATTTACAGCCAGGATCCTATATCATTGTTGAAGGTACCTAAATGTAATAAAGAGAAACAGTCACTCCAATTGGTATCCCCAGTTTGTGAGACATATTCATCTCTCAATCAGCACTACTCTCACTTTTGCTCACATCATTCTCACCTCCAGTTTAGTATCTTCACCTTATAATACATACCTACCGGTACATTCTCCTGTAAGCATATTTGAGAACAGGAGCTACTCATTAAATACACAGTTGGGTCTCCTAGAAAATTTAATACTCTGCTTTTAAGCAGTCTTTCCATTTCTAAAAATGATTTTAAAATTATTAGTCATCAAAGAAAGTTTATAAAAGGATAATGAACAAGGTAATTGAATATAATTATATTATGAAAAGGTATTAGGGGAAGCTGGGGTAACTGAGAGGTTGAATGCTTGCCTCGCAGTCACAGGGTCTGGGGTTTGACTCCTGGCCCTGGTCCATGCGACCCATACGCTGAGCTGTGGTACAAATAGTAGCAGCTGGGATGGCGGCAAAGGTTCTTGCCTCCCATGTGGGAGGCCCCTAGTTCCGTTTTCACCCTACAAGGCCCCTCATCCACCTGTGTGGAATGAAACCATGTTACAACTAATGATGTGCAACCATGGAGACTGCTCTGGGCCCTCCCCCTTCTCTCTCTCTCTCTCTCTCACCTTTCCTCAAAACAATAAAATAAAAATCTTTTTAAAAATTAACACTTTGAAATTTGGTTAGCATTCTTGGCAAAGTTCTCAGCTAGGGTTAGACACTACTCTCGTTAAAAAAGAGGGGAAAGGTGAAAGTGTTTGGGTCGCTCCCAGAGCAATCCAGATGCCCCTAGTCTGTCTCACTTCCAAAGTGTCTCTTGGATGTCTGAAATGCATAAACTACTAAAAGCTTCCAGTTATCAGATAACTCAGAAGGAAAAAAAATGCACACATTTAATATATCATTTTATGAATTCCTTTTGTAAGTTACCGGCTGATCATTAAACTAGAAATGACATAAATATAATATATAATGCCTGAAACATTGTAGGTAATGAATACATTTTATTTCTTGAGATACTCTTCTTCTTCTTCTTCTTCTTCTTTTTAAGATTTTTTATTGTTTTTGACAGAGAGAGAGATACAGAGACAGAAACAGAGAGAAGGGGGAGGGCCCAGAACAGTCTCCATAGTTGCACATCATTGGTTTTTCCACATAGTTTCATTCCACAGGTGGGTGCGGGGCTGCACAGGGCAGGAGCTGGGCCGGGGTCTCACCCCAGTGAGAACTGAACTGGGGGCACTCCCCAGTTCAGCATATGGGTCCGCACAGGCCAGGGCCGGGATTTGATCCTCGGTTCCCAGGGCTGCAAAGTGAGCGCTTAACCCACTAAGCCATCCGGGCTTCCCCTTCTTCTTTTTAAAATATTTATTTTATTGTTTTTGAGAGAAGGTGAGACAGACAGAGACAGAGAGAAGGGGGGAGGCCCAGAGCAGTCTCCATAGTTGCACACCATTAGTTTTTTGATATAGGTTCATTCCACACAGGTGGATGTGGGGGCCACACGTGGCAGAATCGACTGGGGGCCTCCCTCACCTTTGCTGCCACTCTGGCGGTTACCAGTTGTGCACCGTAAACCCTGTGGGTTTGCACAGGCGGGGGCAGGGATTCAATCCCCAGACCTAACAGTTGCAAGGCAAATGCTCAACCTGTTGAACTATCCCGGCATCCCTATTTTTATAGTATGCAGCACCAAATATTAAATGTGAAATAAAACTACCAGTAAGTGGTTCTAGGATAAGGTTGCTTTTCACACTTTTAGACAACTTTGTAGTATCCTAATAATTACACTTCCAGAGAAACGTTAGTTAACTTTTGGGAGATACACATCACTTTGAAAATTAGAAGAAACCATGTACTACCTCTTTCCAGATAATTTTGGGAAGAAGTGATGGTAATAAAACTCAAGATAGCGTTTACTTTCGAGAGTAGTGGTTAGGAAATGATTTGATATGGGTTCTGTGGTATTGGAAAAATAAATAAATAGATACAGAAATACAGAAAACTAAAATGAAATGTCCTATTCTCAAGGCACTAATGGAAAAATTTCTATTACTTCTTACTTATCATACTAAAAAGAAAGTATAAAAGTATCAGTTACCTGGGAGAACACAAAGACAGAGAGCATTTTTGCTATGAATCACCAGGTCCCAGGAAACCCCAAAATAGGCCACATGCCTGTGGCTTGTTTACAGTTGCAGACTTTCTCTTAAGCACAAACCCATAATTAACTTCTCCTCAGTGTCCTACTGTGCTAGATCATAACCAGTCTCATGGAGATGAAATCTCAAGTGGAAGCATTATATAACTACAGTAAGTGGACTCTCAGTTAACCGGCACCCAAGGGGAGTGGTAGATGGCAGATAAATTTAAGCAAACTCCCTGTTAACCAGAACTCAAGCAACTGGCAAACCCTCAAGCAACTGGCTGGTTCCTTGAGAGTTTGCCAGTTGCTTGAGTTCCAATTAATGGAGCGTCCATTGTATATAGCTATGCACTTGCAAAAATTTGAAATCTATACATTAGATTCAAGAATTATGGGCTATCATCATGTCCTAATTCGCAGGAAAAAGTGCTAATGTCCGTGAGAAACTTCCTTCAAACTGTTCCTGAAACTTCATGAATTTTTGGAGTAATTGCAAAAGGAAGAAGGGGTACATCAGGTTGTGGCATCCCTCAAGCATCCTGACATGCCTTTGTTTCATATGGAAACATTTGGAGAATTTACAATGCTTATTTATGAATTTAATGAAAGCTGCCTTAAATGAATCCAAGCAATTTCACCTTTCCTTCAAACAGAACCCCTTTGTGATTCATGCTACATTGTGGAGACTCACAAATCATCTAAGTATAACGAAAGAAAGAGAATGCCAAATTAAAATGACCAAATAAGCAAATAAATAATAAAAGCAAAAATATCAACATCAAAAATGAAAACAAAAACAAACCACAGATCTAAAAGAGCAGAATGAATACATATTGATCTTATGATGTTAAGATTTACAAATATACATTTAAAACTTGAAACACAGGCTATTCTAGTTTACAGCAAAAGACAGAACATAAAACTGAAATGTAAACTCGAAACTCATGATAAAGCTATTGTTACTAAAACAAAACTAAAATAGACATACACTGAAAAGAAACAACTCACATAGTCACAGGTGAAAAGAGCATTTTGTTTCATTTTTCCATTAGCTGAATTGTATTCAACCTTTTAATTCTTTGAGAGATTCTCACTGGGACTGAAACAAAAGATCTGTTTGGTATTAAGCTAATCTAAGCAAATATTATTTCTTTTGACATTTTCAATGCCATCAATAATGAAATAGTGTGAGGTGTTAAACCATGAGGCAGAAAGCACTTCTTGTTAGATTAAAAAGTGTTTAAAGACCTAAACTCAAGTTAATCTCTTCATATCTATTGGCTGTGTTATCTTGTGAAAATAATTTACATTCTTGAGCTTCACTTTCTTCTCCAAATAGAAATGAGGCATTTCAAATGATGAAAAAATGCAACATTATTGTTTATACCACCCAGAAAATACTGCTACTCTTTTCGTAAGATGTCTTCATGTATAAGATCCATGGTTATTTCAGAGATGATAAAAATTTTAAATTGTAAAATCAATAAAATATTATAATATAAATGAAGTATAAATACAAAATGAGGCAATATGTGTTAACATGGTTTATAAATTAAATCAATAGGATATTAATTCTATATCCACAATCTAGAATTTTAATACACACCACAGTAAGTTATTCTCTCGTTTGCTTCATCTATGGAGACCATGTCTCCCCAAAGAAATTAGAAACCGTTTTAGAGAATGTAATTTTTTATACTGCCATAATACCTAGCACCAATTTGCAACAGCTAAGGACCATCTGTTCACTTTTTGGATTGGTGTGAAAAGTTAAAAGGGCTGTGCTACTTTCCTAAACTTTACTACTGGAAAACCCTGTATAAATAACAAACTCAAAGTTGCTACCCAATGTGACAGTCAAGTGAGGTCTTATAAATGAAAAGTCAAGATGTTACGCTGCCAATATTTATTTCCATCTTATATTTGTATTAGGATGCCATACCATACAGTTCACTGTTGAGAAACAATTCTATGTGGGTTTCTTATATTTCTGCTAATCTAGCCAAGCAAGGCTACTGGCTACTCTTTGATCCATGTTGTCTTTTTAAGGATGTTTGTACAGCAGAGATTATGAAAGGAGAAGCTTGCTAACACTGTGGAAATGAGAGACTATGCCCCTGTAGACAAAGGTAGCACAGCCTTACTGTTTCATGTGTAAAAGTTAATGTCTCCCCGGTTCAAAGAGCTGGAATACTTTGGGCTCCTTAAATTCAGGGTTTGTCTCACATAATGCAACAATTGTGTGCATGTGTATAATCAAGGTCTCTCAATGTTTCTTCATGGCTATAGGAGTTTTGGAAAATGGGAGGAAATGTGTCTTGCTATTGCTGTGAGCCATAAACTGTCCTTCTTCCCTGACTGCCTTTTATTATGTCATTAATACCATCCATGAAACTATGACAGTTTGCAAGTAGGGTAAAATTTCTGAATTTTCCCAGTTATTGAAATTTTAATAATGTATTTCATGTGATTTTTTCTGGCAAAATTTTACAAGGATTATTTTTCATAATTCTTCTTTCTACAACAAGCAAGATCTCAACATGATATGAAAAATATAATACTTCAACAACAAAGAAATTTGCAACTAAATTAGGCAATTAAAATCATAGCTTGGGAAGACCTGATTCCAAGCAGATGATTTGGAAAGTTACATTGATAAATTTTCTTAAGAAAAAAGGTTATGACATTCTTTTTGTAATAATTAGAATTTAATTATGCCTGCAACAGGGTTTATTCTAAAGGAAGTCTATGAATCTACTCTAGTTCTAAGAAAATATAAATTTGAGATGAGGCCATCATTGATGTTCCAAGATAATAATGCAGAAAAAGAAATACTGACAGTATATAAATGGTACAGCAGCCTAGAATTAGCACAAATTTTTCTTATGGAACTACTATTAAATTTAACCCACAGACTCCAACGATTATCACTTCAATTTCCCAAAGGAACTTTTTAAAGTTAGCTCACATACCATGACATGTCTATAATTTGGAGTCAGTTGAAAAAGATTATCTATTTGGTAGATATGGTTATTTAGCAAGAAAAGAGGTATAGCTCACTGCAGGCACCTGAAGTTGTTGCTTCTTCATTCTACATTTTTTTGTGAATATGATGTCTAAAAAAGGGGATTTTTATATTACATTTAATTCACTTTTTATATACATTGTAGTCATTTTAAATACAGAGGTATAGCTATAGATGTTTATATAAGGTAAATCACCACAGAGCTGTCTTTACCTTTGGAAAAAGGTACAATATTAAAATAATTTCCTTTTCAATACAATCTGCTAATAATTTATTACCATACTCATTAACCAAATATTTATATTATCGTGATATATCTAATTACTCTGTTGGTAAAATAGATAGTTAAGGGGGTAAAATTATAATGTTCAAAGAGAAATGCAATATAAATCAACAATAAACAAATGTCAAAATGAAAGGAAAATGTGCTAATTTTCAGAAGTAATCAATTCTGAAACGTTGATGACTTTCGTTTGATTTTACTTTTGGCCCATGGCCAAATTATTACTCTTCACAATCTATTAATCCATGGATATTTGGTGTGATGACTTTCAAATATTAAAAGAATAATTTTTTTCTCATATTTACTGGGAGAAAAGTAGAACAGTCATAAAGGAAGACAAAATAATTAAAAAGTTATTAAACATTTAAGTTAAAAATTTCTTATAAACTACTCAATTTATCCATACATACCTACCAGAGAGCCATAATGCAATACATTTAGACTAATATGATTGGCTCAATGATCCCAAAACCTGTAACAGTTTAATTTAGATCACAAATTAATGATTAACTTCAGTTTAACAATGAGCTATTTATTATTTACAAAATGCAAGTATTCCCTAAGTCTTCTTTTAAATGTCTTATTTATTTATTTATTTATTATTGTTTTTGACAGAGACAGAGACAGAGACAGAGAGAGAACTGGACTGGGGGAGCTCCCCAGTTCAGCATATGGGTCCTCACGGGCCGGGACCAGGACTCGATCCTCGGTCCCCAGCACTGCAAAGTGAGCGCTCAACCCACTGAGCCATCCCAGCTTTCCCCCCCTAACTCTTCTTCATAGGAAAGTATTTCATTTGTAAATATTTTATTCCAGTCATACAAATTAAGTTGCCAAAATATTATGCTTGGTCAAGGAACAGAATGGAACTGTAAAAAAAATAGATAGCCCTTTTCTCATTTTCAACAAAAAGTAAGGCTATAGTATATAATTGAAATTATTGACAAAACAAAATATTTTGTGGATCTAAAACTGGCCATAAATTCTTTTGACTCCCACCATGGAGACATAAGGTTAACATGCTCCCCTATTGAATCTCAGCAAGTTCTGTGTCTGCTTTGACTAATAGACTATGATGGAAGTGATGGTGCAACAGTTTCTATGCCCGGGCCTTAAAGATCTGTGGCCTATGTTTCCTGGCTCTTGAAATACTCACCCCTGGAACTCAGCTGCCTTGCTGTAAGGGGCCTAAGACATGGTGAGACTGAATGTACAGTGCTGAAGGCAGCGACAGCAGAGCTCTCAGATGACAAGTAGCGTCACCCATCACCCGTCACCCAGCTTGAACATCTGGTCCAGCTGAGTCTCCAGACATATCCACCCAGACAGCAATCTGACTACAATAACATGAGAGATCCCAATCAAGCCACCAACTTGTTATGGATTAAATATACATTGTTTTAGTAGGATGGTTCATGTTATGCAATGACAGGTAAAATAATATTTCAATTATGCATATATATGTAAAATAAGTTTAAAGCTTTAAAAATTGGTTTATAAGAAAAAAACAATTGTTACCACAAGGTGAATTTTTCTTCCTTGAAATTTTTCTAGTTCTGGTTGAGAATATATATGCTCCATCAGGTACGAGGGATACATTAGTGTTAAATTATCCTGGAACAAAGGATTCCACAGTAAGTATCTGGAAGTGATGTTCCAATCTGGCCTAAAGAATTGCAAATTATGACATAGCATGTGATAAATGGAGTCACAGGAAACTAAATAATGAAATGAAAAATTTTCATTAAACCACAAGAGTTTGAATATTCACTCTTCACCACAAGAGCAATAATGCAGAACTAAAACATCTGTGCAATTTATTGCTGAAATCAATTACCAAGCTATGTCCATGGTTGTGTGCATGTGTGCATGTATCTCCCCATACAGACATACAAAATACAAAATTTGTAGAAAATATGAACTAGCTAGCATCTTATTGAGAGAACATTTTATTAAATGACTGGTTACATAGAAAAGCAATCAAACAAAAGTAAAAATGTAACTGGTATATTTACGGTAATAGAATTCTCTCTTGGGTCCTGAATCAAATTTCCCACCTTAGCAATCACTAATGAGTTTATAAATACATTTAAAATTAGCAGCTATAGTTTCTTTTTTAATCCTGGGTTTATTCATGTTCCTTTTTTTGGTAAAATACACATTACCAAATTTGAATTGAAAATTTCAAGTTAAGTTACCTGTTATTAATAGTTCCATTTACCATAAATATTATAGCCTGCTATATATCAAAAATCTTCTCTCATCTATTATCTGTCAACATTATTTGTAGTTTCTGTCACACCCAGGATTAAAAGAAACAATATAACCATGCAAATTTTATTAAACATAATTGTGACCTTAATATAGTGATATTAGAAGTTTATAACTCTCAGAAACATATCCGATATATTTTTCTCTTGTTTAAATTGTTTGTTTATTTATTTTATTGTTACACCTATTTAAGTCAACTTGGTTTAAAATATATATTTTAAACTTTTTCATGTTGCGATGAACAGTACATATATTTTTTGCGAATTAAGGTTTTCAAGTGTTTTTTTTGGGTAGATACCCAGAAGAGGGGTTGCTGGGTAATATGGCAATTCCATTCTTAATTTTTTGAGGAATCTCCATGCAGGGGTGGCGAACCTTTTGGCGATTGAGTGCCAAAGTTTATGAAATAAGAGTATACGCGCTTGACTTGCATGCCAACCCATCGAGTGAGATAGAGGTATCGATTATTTTTATGTCTATAAGAGGCATAGGATGTTTTTATAACAAAAAAAACAATAATTCCGCGTGCTGAAATGATTGCTCCGCGTGCCACTTTGGGCACGCGTGCCATAGGTTCACCACCTCTGTGCATAGTTCCTTTCATAGTGGTTATACCAAGTTACATTCCCACCAGCAGTGTATGAGGAATCTTATTTCTCCACAGCCTCTCCAGCACTTGTTATTCTTTGTCTTGTTGATTATAGCCATTCTAACAGGTGTGATATGGTATCTCATTGAGGTTTTAATTTGCATCTCCCTAACTGCTAGTGACGTTGAGCATTTTTCCATATATCTGTTGGCTGTTCGAATGTCTTCATAAGAGAAGTGTCTGTTCAGGACTTCTGCCCACTTTTTAATAGGATTGTTTATTGTTTAGTTGTATAAAGTCTTTATATATTTTAGATATTAGTCCCTTATCAGAGGCATTGTTTGCAAATATTTTCTCCCATTTGGTTGGTTTCCTTTTTACTTTGTTGACAGTGTCCTTTGCTGTGCACTCAGTGATAAGAAAAGATAAGATACGGCCATTTGTGACAACACAGATGAACCCTGAAACCATCATATTAAGTGAAATAAGTCAGACTGAAAAAAATTAAGAAACATATGACTTTACTTACAGGTGAAATACAAAACTGAAAGTAACAAAGAAAAACAACTCATGGACACAGGTAATAGTTTAGTGGTTACCTGAGGGTAAAGGGGAAAATGGGTGGGAGAGTAAGGGAGAAGGTGGGGAGTGGGGAGGGGGTATCAAATATATGGTGATGGAAAGAACTGACTCTGAGTGGTGAGTGTACAATATAATGCAATTCATTGAGAATATAAAGTAGAATTGTACACATAGAACATATGCAATTTTTGCCAACCAATGTCCACCCAATAAATTTAACAATTAAGAAAAATCCATACCTATTAAAAGCACACACAATTTCTCTTAACTTATAGAAAATGTATTCTACCTTTCTTCTTGTCATCATGTATCACATTAATAATCTCTTCTGTAAACTTGGGTAAGACCTCTTTATATGCTACAAACCTCTTGAAAAATATTCTCAAAACCAAATCTTTATATTACTCAAGATGGTTGGGAATGACTAATAGGAAAAAGACTATTCTTCCCTTATCTTTAGAGAGCTCAGCAGGGCCTAACTAAAGTTATCCCAGAACAAAGGATTTCAGAGTGAATTTGAAATGGATGTTCCAGAGAACTAAACCTAGAGAGATCATGATAGAAGAGTAAAACTTTATATCATCATTATAATAAAAACTAAGATAAAATAATGAGTGTGTATTTCTTGGTTAGTCAACCAAGGCACAGTTCTAAATTATGGAGGGACACACAGGTGTGAATGAGCGTGGACAACGCAGACTTCTCTGCAGTAACAACATTTGACTGAAAATCAGGACATGTCTATGCCTTTCAAGTTAAGATCTTACGATTCTATTAACACAACTTTGAAGGGCTTATAACTAAACTGGAAACTAACATTTGAGTGCCTCCAAATTCCTCTTTTTCTCTCTCCTAATGCTCCAGCATTCATATTTTACATAGACTTTATACCAGCAATTGATCTTTAAAATCTTCCAAGGTACAAAAATGTTACAGTATGTTGATATTACTGATAATGACAAGTCTAGACACAATGCTTCAGGCAAATAACATAAAATACTTTCATCTTTTTATGTCAGCTAAAGAAATTTGTTTTATTTTTTAGCCAAGAATTTTTCATGTCTAATACCTCATGCTTCTGAAAATACCTAAAAATTTTAGGGTCAAAAACAAAAGAGAAAATCAACAAATAAAACCAAAACCTTGGTGTTGTTTTAATGTAGGAAACATGAGAGATAGGGAGGGGAGTGGACCACTACCATCATGCCCACATATCCTATCAGACACTTAAGAAATTTATAATTCAAATATATCAAGTGTTATTTTTTAGATTGCTTAAATAGAGACAAAGCAATTTTTTAAAAATAATATAGATATATAGATATAGATATTTTAATCAACTTTAGAAGGTACTGTTGTTTTCTTTTGCAAAGTATATGCCACAAATATTGGTGACAAAATTTATCCCATTCTCTTTCTAGCAAATAATAAGAGTAAAATCTGCCAGCTGTCACTTCTAGCTTGGAATAAAATTTCCAATGACTCTGAGACAAATATAAGTTTTCCTAGATTTGGTCATTATAAATATTCTTGTGTGTTCTAGAGCTTTTTGGTTTTGTTTTATTTTCTAAAAGCAGTTAAATATTAAGTGTATATAAAATAACCAAAATATGTTGCTACAGAATCTTGTCATTTTATTGCTATTATTCCATTTACTTTTATTTTTGTGTGTTTATTGAGCACACTCAAGGTTGTAATCATTCACGTTGCTGTTTCCAAGCAGTTTGTCAGTTCCCAAGCTGCCCACAGGCCCTTGCCCTTAAAAGCTGCCAATTTAAATTGAACTAAATGATGCATAGTCTAAGCCACATATATTCCTATTCGAGTGAAAGAGATATAAAACAGAACAGGCAAATCAAAATAAATACTGATACTGAGCTCCTCATTTCACCCAAGGAAAACTGTAAATTGAGTTTATGAGATCTGAAATGGCACATGAGTTAAAGTAAATAACCACTAACATCTCCTCCAAGTATGAAACTCTGTGACTTATCCCATACATAAATATATGAAGAATGTTTATTCCCACCACATCTAGCATAATGAGGGTGATATAGTAGTAAACCGGAAGGTCAGACATGTTCCATCTTCAAAGTGCCATGGGCTCATGCATGAGCTTTTACTTTTCACGCTGCCTCTGTGTTGCTAGAGAACCTTCCCATCATTGCCCCATACTTCCTGCTCCAAAGAAATGGTCTCTTACCCTTTTGCATTTCTAGTTGCTGAAGTCACCACTAGCTTCATGCCATCTGAATCCACTCAGTACTTGGCTCAGCTCCAAGACCAGTCGAAGTCAGAGGGCTTAGTACTCAGAATGCAAAGATATTCAAAGGATCTATTATATTTGAAATTATTGTGATCAAGCTCATTATTATAGGTAAAAGAGATTCAAAACTGCCAGCACTCTTCCTGCTATAGATTCAGGAAATAAGCTTTTATTTGGGAGTCCCAAAGCTTTCTTTGGAAATAAAAAGGTATTATGAATTTCTAGCGTCTAACATATACCTATGCGATAAAGTTTATAATAACCAAAATATGTTGCTACAGAATCTTGTCATTTTATTGTTATTATTCCATTTACTTTTATTTTTTTGTGTTTATTGAGCACACTCAAGGTTGTAATCATTCACGTTGCTGTTTCCAAGCAGTTTGTCAGTTCCCAGGCTGCCCACAGGCCCTTGCCCTTAAAAGCTGCCAATTTAAATTGAACTAAATGATACTCTGATAAGTAGGTAAATGTTTGACAAAAATCATCATTTATCCTTGCATTTAATTTGTCATAAGCTTAAATATATATGTCAAAATTATGGTTTCATAAGAATGTGTATGTCATTTTTATTTGCATAGCATTGCCCATGCTCCTATTTTAATGGGAAAGTAAACTCTGAGGTACTTATAATAATAGGTTATCAACCTTTTTACGTAGTCTTGTATACTAAGATCAAAAAATTGATCCATTTTCTAAACACCTATCTTCCAGGTGCTTTACATATTTTATCTCTAACAACATTTTTTAAAAATCACAGAGATTAAATGACTCTCACGGTGTTAACGGGATTTTACTCTGCTGTCAACAAAGCTGGGGTCCATGCAATAGAGTGCTCCGTTCTGCTTTGACATTCTCACTGCAAACCAATGAACTCTTTTACGGATGAGGAAATTAAAATTGACAGACACACTGCTCTGCATATACAGTCACACAGTTAGAGCAGAATCTAAATAAAACATTGGGTTCACTAAATTTCCATCTTTCCACGACATACTAATTTTATAACTTTGAATTCTGAAGTTTGCATTGTTTCTAATTTTAAGTTCTACCTTTCTAATTATATATACTTTTGGCTCTTTAAATTTATATATTAGTTATTTTTCCTTCATAGATCAGATAAACAGAATATTCTAGATATGAAAAAAATAATGCATAATCTTAAAGCAAATATAAAAAACAAATGCCCAACTTTCAAAAACAACAAATCTAATTTTTTTTTAAATAGTCTAATGAGTACCCTCTAGGTATGTACTAATGAAAGTAGAGCTAATAAAATTTAGGAGAACTGAACATATATAAAATCACTGCTTAATATCTTTGTATGATATATACTGTATGGATATATAGGTAAAGAATTATTTGTGAGTTTAATAAAAAAATTTTAAATGTATATGTAAAGCTCACAAATGAGTCAAGATGGTTTTCCTAAGACGTGAGTCAAAGTTTTCCTTTTGGTGCCCTGAAATAGGCATAGCTTTTGTACACATGTTTCACGAGTATTTTCTGTGTCATCAATGTGCCAATTTGTGTTGCTATGCTTACTTTCCTGCACCTTAATATGTCAATGACATAGAAGAGTTTATTCAAATTTAAATCACAAATAACCATTCCACACTGCACTCCACATACAGACTTCCAAAACTAAAATAAATTAATTGATATATGAGTTGTAGTCCTTTTTGTATTTGCTTCCTGGCAAATGGATTAATATTACCTTATCTCGCAACAAAGCATTCTGAAAACTAGTATAGATAAAATGACATTGAATTATTAATTGTGTAGACTGCCTGAGGTTAATAATGATTCTGAGCTGCTCACATTTCTGAAAGCACTGTATTCTTCTAGCCATGGCATTGCCAGAAACAATTGCTAGGGCAAGAAATGAGAAGGTAAAGTTACATGGAACTGAAATCATAATTAGTCTCTGACCTGGTTTTGATACCAATTAAGTTCTACTCTTCTGTTTTCTTCTTCTAAATAATGCAGGCATGCCTTTCTCTTCTTTTCATAACTATGCTTTAATATTTACTATTAAATGATGTCTTACACCACATGGCTGTAATACAGGAATATCACTAATGGGAATTTAATAGTCTTTAAGAGTTTGCCATTAACCAGTTCCAATGTCAGCAGCCCAAAGACGTTACACTAAATACAAATAAACTGTCCCCTGTGCCTTCATGTCCAAGAGTTTGCTGAAGCAGTTCATTTACCCTTGTGGTTTGATGGGCAGAAAACTAACTTCTAATTTTTTTCTCCACATCACAGCAAAACTGTGAAATGTACAGAGGATCATTTTGATCCTGACAAGTAATAAAAATTCACCAGAATCTGAGGTTCAAGGAGTAAATAATGGAAAATGACCTCAGAAGAAAAGTTGGTAGAGGCATGTAGTGGTAAGCAGGGGAAAGTATACAATTCCTGGCCAATAAAATCTAATAATTCTTTGAAAATCAGTGTATCATCTTGAGAAAGCTCTGTTGGCCTAAATTTGATTCATAGTTCTAGCTATACTCCTGAAGTAGCTCTGTAGCTCTATGGCATCAAGCTTAAAAAAATCAGTGGAATAGTGACATCATCAAGATATTGACATAAATCATTCCTGACTGCAGTTCCCTCATAAGAAGTACAACTTGTCACTGTCCATAGACAAGGCTCCATTGTGAAAATCCCAGAACACAAGGATGGGGCTGGAAGCATCACCTGGTCCACAAAGACCAAGAGGAACCACATTAGAAGAGTAGGAGAAATTGCTTTGCTTTTATCACATCATACCTCCCTCAGGATGGCACGATGCTGTACCAAGAGGGCCCCCCTAAGCCTACAGTGTCTCCAGCGGGGAACAGAGAACCCAAGACAGATATCCACTTCCCCAGAATTGCAGAACATTTCCCAGGAGGCCCACATGGGTCTTACCTCACAGGGATCACTGGCAGAATAGTGGGGATCAAACAGGAATAGAGACAGGGAGATAGTTCACAGGAACCAGTGCTCAGAGATCAGTGAACTGTATTTCTGCCTGCAGTGTCAGTATCTAAGCAGAGATCCCAGCCAGAGGCCCCTCCCACCTGCCGAGTTGAGCCAGTGGCCCCATCAGACCAGAGAGCCTGGTTGGCAGTGCTCCTGATTTGAGGTCCCAGACAAAAGGCCATACTGGCCACGGAGACTATTCTATGATCTTACCCAGGCAGGGGAGCAAAGTAGGCCTGCCTAAGTGATACTGTGCACAGTCTCCAGGATCATCGCATTGAGCAGCCTGGCCATGGATGTCTAGTAACCGCGGAGCACATCCTATGGCCTGCCGAGGCAGGGAGCCAAACCCATAGCCCTGCCCAGTTGTCGAGCACAGGCTCTGGACAAATACACATACATACCAGGAAAGCTGAACAATGGTCCTGAGCAGCCTTTGAGCCTAGTCTCCAATACCACCCAGTAGCACACCCCCCTAACAGCTTTATTTACTAGTAGAGCCAACCCCATGGTTCTGCTCGATTGTCGAACACAGTTTGCAGGATTGCCCAAGCAGGGAGCTCAGCCATGACCCCACCTGAGAACTAAACAATTACTTGTTATTGGATGCACAACATGAAATAGATGTAAACTATAACAGCAATAACTAAAACTACAAGTCAGAAGAAGTAAGGATATCAAGTTTCTATATGCTTTCCAAGTTAACTTGTTATCAGCTTAGAAGAGGATGTTTTAATATATTTTATGTAAGCCTCCTGGTAACCAAAAAGGAAAACCTGCAGTAGATACACAAAAGATTTGATACCGGAGTTAAGCACACAGGCAAAAAATTAATCAAATCACAAGGAAAGATAGCAAGAGAGGAAACAAAGAAAAAATACCTACAAAATAATCAGAAAACTCTTAAAATAGCAATCATAAGTCTTTACCTATCAATAGTTACTTTAAATAAAAATGGATTAAATTCTTCTATCAAAAGACAGAGAATGGCTGAATATATTTAAAAAACAAGATTCAATAATATGTTGTCTACAAGAGACGTTAGCTTTAAGGACACACATAGGATGAGTATGAATGGATTGAAAAAGATATTAAAAGCAAATGGTAACCAAAAGACATCTGGGGAAGCTGAACTTTTATTAGAAAAACAGACTTTAACATAAAAATTATCACAAGAGACAAAAAACGTTATTTTAAATGATAAAGGGATCAATTTATCAAGCAGCTAAAACAATTATAAGTATTAATACACCTAATATCAAAGCACCTAAATGTATAAAGCAAATACTAGCAGAGCTAAAAGGAGAAATAAACATCAATACTACTAAGGTGACCAACTTTTTTCTAATGAAAAGGAGGACAGCTGATTCTGGGTGGTGAGCACATAATGTGATGCATAGGTGATGTGATGTGGACTTGTACATCCGGAAACTATCTGATTGTTACCAATCAATGTCACACCAATAAATTTAACAACCAAAATTTAAAAAATCGATTGCAGAACCAAAAAAGAAAATTGATTGCACAACCCAAAATAAAAAAAAAGGAAAGAAAAGGAGGACATCTAGTATTATATATGAAAAAGGAGGACATCTAGGAGGACACTTTTCAAGGGAGGACAGAACTTCCAAAAGGAGGACAGTTGGTCACCTTAATACTACCCCATTTAGCAGTGGATAAATCAACAACATGCATCAAACAGACCAATATAGAACATATAATTGACATATATGGAACATTCCATCCAGTAGAACATACATTCTTCTAAACCACATACAGAACGCTTTCCAGGATAGATCATATGTTTGGGTAAAAAACAAGTTTCAACAAGTTCAAGATAGAAAATGTATCAAGAATCTTCTGCAACCACAATACTATGACCTGAACATCAATAAATGGAGTAAAACTAGAAATTCACACATTCTTGGAAGTTAAACAACACACTATTGAACAATCACTGGGTCAAAGAAGAAATTAAAAAAAATATCTGAATAAAAATAAAAATGGAACACATATGGGATGCAGCAAAAGCAGTTCAAGGAGAAAAGTTTATAGCTACAAATGTATGCACCAAAAATAAAAGATTGCAAACAATCTAATTTTATGCCTCAAGGACCTAGAAAGAGAAATACTAAGCCCAAACTTAGCAGAAGGAAGGAAATAATACAGGTGTGAGCAGAAATAAATAGAATAGAAAGGCAATAGAAAACATTGACAAAATCTGGAGTTGGTTCTTTAAAAGATAAACAAAATGAAAAGAAGTTTTGCTAGACTACTCAAGAAAAGTTAGAGGACACTAATAAAACTACAAATGAAAGAGAAGACATTAAAACTGATATGACAGAACTAAAAGGGGTCATCAATATTTGTACACCAACAAAGTGGACAACCTAGAAAAAAATAGAAAAAAAATCCTAGAAGCACACTGACCAAGACTGAATCATGAAGAAATAGAAAATCTGAAGAGACCAGTAATGTGTAAGAAGATTGAATTAGTAATCAAACACCTCCTGACAAAGAAAAGCCCAGGACCCGATGGTTTCACTGGTGAATTCAATAGTGAGTAGGTTGGTGGTTTCCAGGGCTGGGAGGTAGGGGGAAATGGGTAAAGGTGGGTCAATGATTACATACTTCTAGCTATAATACAAATAAATTCTTAGAATATAATGTATAGCATGGTGAGTAAAGTTAACAATAGTGTTTTGTATGAGTGAGAGTTGCTTTGAGAATACCCATAGATCTTAAAAGTTATCCTCACACCCACACAGAATCACTACATGAGGTGATACATGTGTTAACCAAACTTACTGTGGTAGTTTTCAATGTATGCATTTATCAAATTATCATGTTGTAAACCTTAAGCTTACACAATGTTATGTGTCAATCATAACTCAAGCAGGCTGGAAAACTTTAAAAGCAATGGTATAAATACTCAAAACAATAAAAACAGTCAGCAGAAATCCCATGTTGCTGTTGGTGATGAGGGATTCCTCCCAATTCTAAAGATTGCATAATTCAAATTAAGTGCACTTTTTCTTTATTAAATAGGATGTCAAATTTAGTAATTTTAAACAGTCAAGTGGGAAAGCAGAAAACAAAGAAAATAATATTCAGTGTATGCTAAACCAGGTGTTATTAACTGACAAAGTCAAATGAAATGATTAAGTAAATCTTTTTCTCAGCAGCTTGCCAAATTAACACTTTAGTTTATATAAGTATATTTTGGGAGAAAAAAAATCAATAGTCATTTACTTTGTAGTAAAAGTCAACATAATTATAAATTGTTCATAGATTATAGAGTATAGCATGGAGAAGTAGAAAATTTAAGGTGATATACAATACTACAAGATGAGGTCTATGTTCTCAAAGAATAAGCAGGGGACACATAAATAAATAAGTATAAACCTAAAGCAACATCTCACCAAATGTAATTGTGTGGGTAATGTGTGCCTGTGTAACATAGCAACTCATCACTTTATCCTGTTACCTTATTTATATACCTCAACCAAGAAGAGTAACAACCTCTATTAATATCAATGGCATGGATATGGATATAAATCTATTTATACTTTCATCATATACATTTGTGTGTGCATGGAACTTTGCAAGTGAAAGTAAAGATCAGTCCAGAATGTCAAGAGTCTAGAATATATGAAGAAATCATTAATGAACTTTTTCATCAGAGCTGGGAGGAGACTCCTTGTAGAGAGTTGCTAAATATTTGTCTTTTCAGATGAAGAAATACTAACATCATTACACCCTCAACAACATAAAGTATTGATCAGTTGCTACTGTGCTTTGAGACACTTTACAGTAAAAGAAATAATTTTAAAAGTGTCTACTTGCTATGAGGAAAATTGCTGAGGGGAAGGAAAAAAAAAAGACATCAGCTAAAATTTCCCCATTCAAAACTTTAGAAAGAATCTCCCTATTCAGCTTTTTTCAAAGCCTACTTTTAGGATGACAAACCGTTTAAAATATCATATCCAAAAATCAAGGTGAAATGGGAGGACAAAGTTGTAATCTTACTGACACCACAAGTGACCTCACTAAGCTCTGATTAAACAGTGCATATAACGATACCAGCAATCATATAATAACTAAACCAACATTATATATTTGAACAGATAAGCCATTTACAGCCCCCACCTAGTGGTGAGTTCAATAACATCTATATACAGTGATGTCTTAGAATTCAAACTTAATCTGTCCCAGAACGCTGTTCGAGTTCCAAAACGTTCGAGTTCCAAGATGAGTGGGCATTCGGATAAAGCTATGGAACATGAATATATTGGTGTTAGGATTCCAAATCAGTGTTCAGATTTTGAGGCAATATTTGTTTGATATTTTAGTTCGGATTCCAAGTTGTTCAAGTTTTGGGGCATTTGGATTCCAAGGTACTTCTGCCGGAAGGAATGCTGACTCTTAAAGGCTCTTTACTCTTACCCACTTTTAGCTCTGCAAGTGGGCTTCTAGCCCATCCTTTATTCCTGGCCAATTACCCCCATCAGTGTTGGAAACGTCACTTAATACCTCTATACTTTAGTTTTCAAATTCACAGAACAATAGGCATAGACATAACGATCTCAGGTTTTCAAAGTTGTCAAGAACACTTTCCCCAAGTAACAAAAGATAAATATGATGGTATTTTTTTAGCTTCAAGATTTCCACTTGGCTATAATTTCAGGTCGTAGAAAACGCTGTTTTCTACTGTTAAGTTTTATCAAGAGTTTAATAAGACTAATATTGGAAGTTGACAAGCACACAAAATGGCATGAAGTTTTCTTTTCAACTTCAGTGCTCAGGGCACCCACACACTCTAATGCCTTTGAGAAGGAGAAAAAAAGTGGGGAAAGGACTGTGGGGAAAAGTGGGGAAATTCAGTATATGAAATTGAAACAATTTTTGTCCATATGGAAAATCAAATCAAATCAGATCTCTGCCTTATAGCACACTGGAAATTCCAAGGGGCTAAAGACTGAAATATGCTAAGGAAACAATTGTAAAAGTACAAGAGAAATATAGAGTAATATCTTTAACCTCACATTAAGAACGATTTCTTAAATGAGACATAAAATACACAAACTATAAAATTACACTGCAATTTTAATTCTTTCAGAAAAGTCAGGTCATTCCATTTTTAAGTAAAGCAACAGTCAGGGAGAACCCAGTTAGCCTATCAAGAATTCATAAGTAACATATAAAAAGAGAACTTCTAAAATTAATGAAAATGAAAAGCCACGCAGCTAACAAAAAGAACATTAGATAGAAAAGCAATTCTCAAAAGAGAAAGCCAAAATAATAAAGAAACATATCATGCAAAGTTTAATTTTACTAGTCATTAAGAAAATACAAATGAAATCAACAATGAGAGACTTCAGATTGGCAAAAATGTTATTATTCAACAACATCCAACATTGACTACTACAGCAGGAATATAACTGCTACAAACATTTTAGAGAGTATTGGGCAATACTGCATAAAGTTAATGTGATAAGCAGAATGGTGACCCCCAAATGTCAGAGATCTAACCCTTGTAACCTGTGAATATGTTAGGTTACATGCAAAGAGGTTGCAGATGGAAATAAGGTTACTAATCAGATGACCATAAAATAGAAAGATTATTCTGGATCATCTGGGTGGACCCAGCGTAATGAGTCCTTAAATGTGGATAACCTTTCCCAGCTGTGGTCAGAGAGAGATGTGACCTTGGAAGAGGCCAGAGTAATGAGACTGAGAAAGAATCGACTCACCATTGCTAAGTTTGAAGATGGCAGAAACAAGCCATGAGCCAAAGAATGAGGGCAGCGCCTAGACCAGCACTCATCTGAACCTGGCCAGCTCTTCACACACATCTCCCTTTTCAAAACCAATACTGTGGCTGAACTGACCCTTACAGTTCTTATTATAACTGCAAGATGCCCTCAGCAACAACTACCAGAAAAGACAGTTGTCTTTAAAGTATAATAGAAGCCTAGCAATTGAAAGCTTTAATCAGGCACTTGCACTATAATAAAAACAAAAACAGAAACCAACTGTCAGGCACTTATACTACAGAGGTCTTGGTTTTTTTTTTTTTAATTAAAAAAAACAACAACATCTACTTACCATCATAATTTCCAAATAGAGATATATAAACAAAATGTAGTTAATAGTAAACTTGCTAAATGTAAAACCTACATTCCTCCAATTCTGAATTGATTTAAACTGTACTTTTAAAATACTACTATTGCTTTTCCTTCTCCTTCTTCTCCTTCTCCTTCTCGGGGCAAACTTCACAGACATGACCTTAAACTCACACCTTAATGATCCATGGCCCCTGGGGTAACAGAAGACAGTAGCCTCTTTCTGACTAAAGGTCACAAGGGTTAAGGCACTGATAGGTTAAAGGTTAAAGAGAACCTGCCACATCTATATTGTGATCCAGCTTTCTGAGCCCTAAGGCAAGATGACTCCCCTAGCTACCTGTCTTTGAAACCAGTTCTGGAAGCTAGAGCTGAACGTGGAGTTTTCCTCAAGACCTAAAGAATTGGTTTATTACCCTCACCTCTGATCTACCAATCAGCTCCTAGCACAACCTGAACCCCTAATCCACTGTGTCTTGTGATTTTGCTCTATTTTATTTTTAACCTACACATCATCAGGGAGTAGAATCTTTCAGGGCACAAGTTTGACCATCTCCAGATTGTCCAATTCTGATAAACTAATTCCTTCCTTTACTGCAAACCCTGGTTGTGCTTTTTTTTTTTTTTTCTTTTTTGGCCAAAGTACCCTAGAAGAGTGAGCTTAATAATTAGGCTTCAGTAATAAGTGTACATAAAAATTCTGAAACCACCACCATGGTTTGATTAAAGTACTGCTTTCCTGTAATACTAAAGCATTTTGTACTCCTACATTACCTATAATTGTTCTGCTTCATAAGGAAAAGATGGAAGGTTGTTTCTAAATTAAAAATTTCTAATGAAGAAAAATGCCACTGTTGATAGTTTCTGCATCAGCACATTAACATTACATATGCATTGATATATTCATAATATATGAATGCAGTTCTCATGAAAATAAATTAACTAGAACTTCAGTTTCATAGAAAGTTATGTAGCTAGAAAGTTGATTTTACTATAGCTGTGATCACTGGGACAGTTT
>PVKE010003620.1:30003-70893 GCA_004027555.1 Craseonycteris thonglongyai | reverse complement strand
GGTATCATACAGTATTTACCTTTCATTGTCTGACTTATCTCCTTTAGCATAATGCCCTTAAGCTCTGTTCATGTTATCTCAATGGTGGGATTTTCTTCTTTCTCATATTTGAATAATATTCCTCTGTGTGTGTGCACATGAATGTGTAGGTGCATACACCTGCATGCCATATGTTTTTGATTCTTCTCTTTTTTTTTTTAATATTATTATATTTTATTGTTAAATTTAATGGGGTGACATTGGTTGGTAACAATCAGACAGTTTCCCAATGGACAACTCCACATCACATCACCCATGCATCGCATTATGTGCCCAGCTCCCAGAATCAGGTCCCCCTCCAACCCGATATATCTGGTGCCCACGCCCCCCTCCCCACACAACTCTCCCTCCCCCCTTCTCTTAATGAACCCTTTGGTTGTTTCCACATCTTGGCTATTGTGAATAACCTGTTAGAATGGCTATCATAAAGGAGACGAGATACGTATTGGCAAAGATGTGGAAAAATGAGAACCCTTATGTACTTTTGGTTGGAATGTACATTGGTTCAATCATTATGGAAACAGTATAACGATTCCTCAAGAAATTAAAAATGATATAACCAACTAACCCAGAAATCCTACTTCCAAGTATATAGCCAAAGGAAATGAAAGCAAGATATTAAGATGATTTCTGCACTCCCATTTTTATCTCAGCACTATTCACAGTAGCTATGATATGACATATTAGTTTTAAAGTAAACACAAGTAATGCATGAGGTATATCTAATTTTAACATTTTTTAATTATATTAGTTTCATAGTCATTGAATAAATATTGCTGACTTGTACGAACATACTATCAATTTTTGGTTGTCTTCCTTGATCAAATATTACACTTTTGCTCTGGATTGTTAGTATTTAAAAATTAAAAAAGGGAAAAAGACTAAATTAAATTTTTGCCTATAAAATAAATTCTAGTGAAAAGAATTCCAATTATTTTTATTACATAAGTATTTTGGATAGACAAAAAGATGAATAATTTAGTCAATATTTTGGTAAAAAATAGTTACATTACTTGGTTACCCATACCATTTATGCTGTTAACTCTAATTTTTGCTTTTTTGATCTTATCTTTATTATTTTAGATTCTTATCATTACTGTTTTATCCCATTAATTCAGCACACCAAAATAATTATGTCCATAATAGCTCCCATAATTAATAAAAAGTAGTTTTAATATTCTTTTATTTTTAGTCTTTGGGTAATTAAGAATTAATCATATTCACTAAGCTTAAAGCAAACACTAAAGTTATTTTAAATACTTGATGGTCAGATACTTCCCACTCCCTACTCCTCAGTTTTCCTCTCCAGTCAGATTGTCTTTTATATTTACTTCAATCTTCAGCCAAGTCTCTGCCTACACTGTTAAATTCAATGGCCTCCTGTGATCATCCTTAAGCTTAAAAACCATAACCTGCAATGTTACCAGAGGCTATAATGCCAGTAGTTGTATTGTAACAATTCCAAAGTATCCTAAGAGAGAAGGTCATGGTAATTGTGGGCATACAACCAGAAAGCTAATAGAGAGAAAGATAATTTGGATGCTATGGCTATAAAACAATAGGAATCTATGGCCACATAATGTAATCCATAGGTTGGCAGAGATTTGCTTTCACCACTCATCTGGAAAACAAACAAACAAACAAAAAACATTGCAGATCCTACAATGAGTATATAATGTACTACCTACAATTTTCAATGTTAACATAAAAGCCTGGTCCTTAAAGCAGTCCCCAGAAATAGACTGCTTAGGTACACTTTCTGGTTTTTCACTTTTTGCCTCTGTAACCTTAGCAAGTCAATTATTCTCTTTGTGTATATTTCTGTATTTGCAAAACTGTGCAAAAATGTAAGCATCAATACTATTTACCTGGGATTGGACTGTTGTAAGAATTAAATGTGTTAAGAGATAAAAAGTATTTAGTGCAGTATGTGATATATTGTAAGTACCTCCAAATATTATTATTAAATATTAGCTTTTATGTCACTAAGTATATATGTTAAACCTTCCTGTCATACTGTAAAGACTCAGACTGAATCACAAAATAAAGTCTAACTGTCCACTATTTATAAAGGTCCCACTCAAAGCAAAATAACAGAAAAGGTTAAAAGTAAAATATTAGATAAAATATACCAGCAAACACAAACAAGACAAAAAATCAATCATTAAGAGAATATAAAAAGTTTAACATCAAATAACTTTAAATGGAACAGATATGATGATTTAATTTTGATAAAGTGTGTAGTCCACAATCATGAATCTTTATGTAAACAAAGTATTAACATACCATCTTCAAATATTTTAGAAAAAGAAAATTGAAAGGAGATAGTAATAAGAGATGCAATTAATTTTTACAGAAAATGTTTTTGTCCAGAATAAGCCAAAAATAAATAAGAAATGAGATTATATTATTATTATTATTAATTTAATAGCTGCATATCAAACATAGTACTTTATGAAACTTTATACTTAATAATGGAAATTAAAAATACTGATCAGATAATATTCTACCAAAAAAAGCCCTAATTAATTTTCAAAAGTACAAATATAAATGCTCTATTTCCATGATTTTATTGCATAAAAATTGTGAAGTAATAACAAAGTAAAAAGAGAAAGAAAAAACTCTCAACTATTTGGAAATTATAAAAATACTCTAGTTAACTCTTAGACTACAGAGAAAATTAAAACAGAACCTTGAAAATATTTAGCAAAATTATAGCCTAAAAGTTATGCATTTATTCATCAAACACACATATATTCACTATTCTCATCACTGAGGTTCCAGTGATGAACAAGACTAACACAGTAACCACTTTTGAATGGAACAGTCTGGTTGGAGAAGGGAGAGACGCATACATGCACGCATTCATTCACTCACTCATTCACTAAGTAAAAAAACCAGTAAGTTATTAAATCAATGAAGGGGGATGGTGGAGCCTGGGAAAACAAAGAATAAAATATAATGATAAATTGAACAGTAATTTGAGTACCAAAGGATGTTAAAAAAGTAAATAAGTGTAAAATAGCTTCCTAAAACATAAAATAATAATAATAATAAATAAATAAATAAATAAATAAAAATCAGGAATTTCACATAGTAATTTTGTTAAAAAATTAATCAAAGGCAGCAAATTAAGAATGAATGATACAGAGAATTTAAAATGGTATAAAGGAATACTTGGCACTCAGGTAATTATTTAACTAACATTTATAGAGCATATAATAAATTCCAGGCACTGTGCTAAGTGTTGGGGGTAAAATATTGAGCAAAACTGTTTTATTTCCTCATATAGTTCAAAGTCCAGTGTTGGGCTACCAAAAGTATCTAAGAAGTTAAAATATAATAAGTGCTAAAAGACAAAGAGAGGCAATGGATGCTATGGGCACACCTACAAGTGGACACTCACCCTGTTTTTGAAGTTCAAGGGAAGGTTATAGAAAGAAATGCATGGGGTCCTGGACAGAGGAGCAGCTTACGAAAAGTCTGTAATGTTAGGAAGTACATATTTTATTAGGTTATCTAAACCTGATTCAGACTGCCTAGTGCTGAGAAAAGAAAAATGTTTAAAAGAAAATAGTCTGTACTGGGAACAGAGGTCAATCAAAAAGTCTTGTAAACCATGATAAAGATTTTAGATTTTAATCTTAGTTCAACAGGAAGTCTTTGGAGTGACTTGAGTAGGAGATGGGTATGAGATGAATATGATCAGATTTAAGATTAAGATGACTACACTGGCTAGCTACAGAGTCAAAAATAGATTATGAACACACCAAAAAAGACATTTATTGTGTTTCTTTATCAAGCAGCCAACTAGAGTGTAGTAAGATACCAAAGTAGAGATTAGGTTTTTAGGGGAAGGTGGTAGAAGAAATCTACACAATGTACTACTACCAAATTTAACAGAGCCATCTCTTTATTGAGGGTTGTTAGACATCAACCAAATTTTAATAATAAAAATGACATCTTTTCTTCCATTTTTTAAGATTTATTTATTTATTTAGTCACTGTTTTTGACAAAGAGAGACAGTGAGAGAGACAGAGAGAAGGGGTAGGGCCCAGAGCAGTCTCCATAGTTGCACATCATTAGTTTTCTACATAGTTTCATTCCACAGGTGGGTGCAGTGCTGTGCAGGTCAGGAATCAGGCTAGGGGACTCTCACATGGGAAATATGCTTGGGGAGGGAGCTGAATCAAGGGCCTCCCACATGGAAAGCTCACCCCAGTGAGAACCAAACTGGGAGCACACCCTAGTCTAGCATATGGGCCTGCATGGGCTGCGGCTGGGATTCATTCCTTGGACTCTGGGGCTGCAAGATGAGTGTTCAACTTATTGACTCATCCTGGCACCCCCTCTCCCCTTTTTTGGCTATGATTCTTTGTCAGACACTCTTTCTGGGCATTATGGAGAAGGGAAAGAAAGGAGGCTGGCAGAGATGGCTCTTGGCAACTCTGAGTCCCTAGCCACAATATATTAAATATAACTAAACATCACCCCGATCCCAAATCAACAAACTAAATTAAACACAGAGATGTTTATTACCATTACAAGACCGAGTTTGTGTAAAATCAGAAGAGATGAGGTCCTATGGCAAAACTCTGAGGAATATAAATAAGTAATTTGAGTTAAAAGAGTGTGAAGACTAAGAGGTAGTCAGAAAGCAAGGAGCAAAATGAGTAGGATATGGTATCATGTAAACAGCAGAAAAGAGATTGGTCACTGTGGTGATCAGTAATCTTGACTAGAGCAAGTTCAGTGGTGTGATAAAGACAGAAATTCACACTGCAATAAATTAAGGTATAACAGGGTTGTCAGAAGTCCAGACAATCAGTGTAGGCAATTCCCTCAAAGGGAGTGATTTTCGAAGCAAGTGAGCCAGGAGCCAGAAAGCAAGAGTGACAGATTCGGCTACATAACTGTCAAGCAATATATAAGACAAATGGGAAATATTTATAATACATATTTATAAATTTATAAATAACTCCTAGAAAGATAAGAAGTTAAAGGATACAAATAGGCAATTAAGAAACAGAAAAAAGCCAATGGATATTTGAGGAGGTGTTAATATTATTACTGAAAAATTAAAGGCACAAGGCATAATATTCAGCTTTTAGATTAACCAAAATTAGTTATTAACAACAAAGTAATAATGGCAAGTATAGGTAAATAAAACTGTTTGATGGGTTGGTAATTGTTAAAGATATTTTTATAAGGCAATTGGCAGTAACTATCAAGACTGTAAACACTGAAATCCAATAATTCATAAAAAGTAATCCTGTAAATCTACCCTACAGAAATATGTGCTAATTTCACCATTGTCTGGAATAGCACAATATTGTAAAAAGTGCTTGGTAGAAAAATTGAATACCCCTTTTAAGAAAATTTGCTATAAACAAGTGCAAAGAAATAAATGATAGAGAGACAGGAGGCAAAGTAATGGAGGTCAAGTTGCTTGTACATAACAGGAGACATTTGTGGAAGTTTAAATGAGGAAGAGAAGGAACAATAAAAAGATTTAAAATATAGAGACTGTGGATAACAAACCAAGGTAGAAGTCAATGCAATCCCAAACATGAGAAGAGTCACTTTTTTTCCCTGAAGTTTTCTGTTTATTTCTTCTTCTTCCTCTTCTTCTTCTTCTTAAATGTATTGGGGTGACATTGTTTAGTAAAAATTACATAGGTTCCAGCTGTACAATTCTATAGTACATCACCTATGTGCTGCATTGTGTTCACCACCTAGAGTCAGTTTTCATTCAAGCACCATATATTGGGATCCCCCTCCCTCTTCTCCCAACCCCATCCCCCTTAACCTCAGGCAACTAAACTGTGATGTAGGAAGAAGAAGATAGGAATCTATGCCAGTGTGATTAGAGATTTGGTTACAAGAGATTGGAAAGTCTCACATCTGATGGTGTCTATATTCTCTATGATTTAAGAAGAAAAATAGGTTAGTTGCTGAGAGTTGGAAGAGGTGTAATCAAATTAAATTTGGGGAAAGAAAAAAAGAGAAACAGCCAATACATATAATGAGAATTAGAGAATTATAGTAAAATATAGAAGTATAACTCTAGTGGCATCAATTTAAGGGGTTATTTACTTTTATCAACAGTTAATAAAGGCAACAAGAGAAGTCATCAGTGAGTAAGAAAGACAAGGAGAAAGAGATTGGAGATATACTACAGAGACAGTGGTTAAAGTGATATAATAAGGAATGAAAACCAGGTAAAAAATGGAGACGAAACAGAATCAATGGAGTGTAAGTGTAGACTGTTCATAGAAATGGAGTCTAATATGTTTAAAAATAAGTGATAGACTGAGGGACTGATTTTAGAGAAGGGTGTGTTGCAGAGTGAGGAGCATAAGTAAGGTTAGAAAGAATTGGTATTTCTAGCTGGTAACTAAATTCAAGGTATGACTAACATGCAACCTTGAAGGAAATACTATACAAAATACATGAAACTGTCAATCCATCATAATTACTAGTTTAACTTTCAGTTTAAACAAAATCCTTATGCAACTGAAACAATTGTCAAAGTGGTTATTATAATTGTTTTGAGAAGAATATAGTTTTTAAAAGTATATTTTAATTTTTTAGGGAGTTTTAGGTTTACTGTTAAATTAAACAGAAACTACACAGAATTCCCATATACCCTTTGCTCCCCTCCAATCCACAGCTTCCTCCACTAGCCACATCCCATACTAGAATTTGTAAGTGAACTGAATGTTCACTGAAACATTAAAGTAGCCTGAAACTAAGAACAAAGTTCATCATTATTTCAAACAAACAGAGGCAGGTATACCCAAACAATGGAAGCTATACAAATATGAACATGGGTAAATTGAATCTCATATATATATAATATTTTGTGAAAGAAGAAAACATAGAAAAGTAGTAACTATGGCAGGCATGTCCAACCTGAAGCCCAGGATGGTTCTAAATGAAGCCCAACACAAATTCTTAAAATATTATGAGATTTTTGAGACCTCCCCTTCCTTTTTTTTAAGCTCATCAGCTATTGTTAGTGTTAGTGTGACTGAAGACAATTCTTCTAATGTGGCCCAAGAAAGCCAAAAAGTTGAACACTGCTATTCTATGATGTTCAAAAACAGGCAAAACTAACTATAGCTTTAGCAGTCAATTTAGTAATTTTCATAAGGAGAATAAAGATAGTGGTGGGGATTCCAGGATGGCTCAGTGGGTTGAGCATTTGTCTTGCAGCCCTGGGGTCCAAGGATTATGTCCTGGCCCTGGCACCAGTGGACCCATATGCTGAACTGGGGTGTGTCTCCAGTTTGGTTCTCACTTGGGTGGGGGTAGAGGGTGGAAAAGGGGAGAGGGAGGGGTTTCCCATGGGGGAGGTTCCCAGTTTGGCTTCAGCCCCAGGCATGCTTCCCATGTGAGAAGCCCCAGCTCGTGGGGGTTTCCCTCCCATGTGGGAGGACCCCTTCTCAGTTCCTGCCCTGTGCAAACCTGTGCCCACCTGTGGAGTGAAACTGTATGGAAAACTAATGATGCACAAATATGGAGACTGCTCTGGGTACTCCCTTTCTCTCCCTCTCTGTCGAAAAACAATAACAACAACAACAACAAAAAAGAAAGAAAGAAAGAAAGAAAAACAAAAAAGAAAATGACCTGAGGCAAGTCCTGAAGCTATTATCTATTAAGAATAATCACCTTTAACAGAGTTGTAAACTTCTAATTCTTGAGTATAATTAGTATCTTTAGTTTTCACTTGCTTGATTGAAAAATAGTATGGTTCCTGATATGTCATGGACAATTACTGGAAAGATCTTTCCAACATTTGGACAAATAACTCATATGATTAGAGCATTGTTCTTTACCCTGAGACACTGAGCCTCCTAAAAATCCATTATAGTGAGTTTCTATATATTTTTCCAGAATCTGCTCAGTTTGAACATTACATCAGCCCACGGGTTTCAATGAGAGCCAGTGCTTCCTGGAAGTTTCAAGCCTTTGAATATTTATGTATAAACCCACCATTTCTTCTGGTAATAGAGTAAATATAAATTGTCCTGAAGTTCATATCAGAGATGCTAAGGCCAAATAGAATAATGAATTATCTTCAAGTTATAAAAAAACAAAACAATTTTTATCTTTTCAAGATGTTTTTGAATAGACTAGCATGTAAGAAACAGCCTTGAACTAGTTGAAAAGCCGTAGGTATACAATTCACTTGAAGCACACCTATAGTGAAAGTATGGTGAACATGTAGAGAAGAAAGTTACCATAAAAGTAGTGTTAAGTGAATAACGATTTAGAAAACCATCTATTTTCTATATGATGTTCATCCTCAAAGAATTTACCACCTATATCGGATAATTAGTAAACTTCAAAGGGTAGGAAACATTTCACCTGCAGTTATATGGAATAAGCAACTGTTAAATATAAGGCACTGTTAAGATACAGGATGAGTAAGGCAGTATTTTTGAGCTCAGGGAAGTTTTGGGTCTAATTTCAGACTAAGCCAAACACACAAATAAAGGTAAACTATAAATAGCATAAAAGAAGCTGTAAGAAAGATACAAATGGAAAACTAGAGTTCAGAGAAGGAAAGATTGCACATAATAATTTAGTAAAGTTTTGGGAAAAGCTCAGGATTCAGACAGATACTCAAGAATCAAAAGCATTTAATTATGCATAGGTAGAATATGGAGGATATTAATGATGCATGAGCAGGTAAGGGGCTGAGAGAGTGCAATACAAGTTAGAAAAACAGTGGTCTAGTCCAGTAAGGGCTTGAAGAAAGTACATGGCAGTAAGGGAAGAAATACCTAGCATAGGAAAAGACTTGGAGTACATTCCAAGTTGGAATTTTTACATGAATCAGTAGACTCTGGATGGGGCATTGAACATTTAAACAATGGAAGTTATTCTGTCAGTAATGAGTGGAAAGAGTTGAAATGAAGCAAATAGAATGATGAAAAGCAGATTAAATACATACTGTGTTTATTACAACAATGCTAGAGGAAGGTGATGAGATCCTTAATAAGCAGGATGGCAGCAAATAAGAAGGAAGGTGGTGATAAATTTACCTTTTCTAGAGACTGAATTGGCTAGAATGGTTGATACTAGAATAGTTAGATAGTCTGGTACAGATAGATATAGCTTTACAAATAAACATGATAGAACCTGACAAGGCTATTTGCCAGCTAACACTTCGAGAGTAGAAAAATAAATGCCATACTCTAGTGAAAAGATTGAGTGTGATTATTAAACAACTATATTTCAACCAGGATGTTTTCTAGTGAGAGAAAATCTCCTATATGTATCTAACTCAAGAACATGATCTAAATTCAGTTCTAAAGATTTCCTAAAATCCTAAGATTGTAAACCATCTGAGTTAAAGCACAGAATCTATAACAACTAATAGAATCTAATAAAAAATCAGATAGCCACACTTTGCTTTAGGACAGTCATTTTTCTATAATGGAGTATTAGAAAGTGGGGAAAAATATAGAGAAAACAGAATTGGATAAATCTAGGTTTGATTTCTGGGATGAGAGGATGTTGGGTAAATTATCATTCTGCACCTAGGTTTCTTCTTCTGTAAGATGGAGATAACACTACCTTATGAAATTTTTTTTAGTATTAATTTAAATATCAAAGTATATTACCTGCCAAGGCCAATTTCTAGTCAGGGCTCCATAAATGGTAGTTACTGAAAAAGAGTACAAATATTTACAAAACAAGCAAATATCAAGTAGAAACAAAATGATGAGAACAGTCCTTATAAAGGGAGGAATATTGTAAAGAACTTTCAAATTGCAGCCAAATTACAATTAGTTACAATTTCTAAAATAAATAAACAAAAAAGTGAGTGGTATTAGTTACATTTTTGCAAATTTCTATAAAGTTGGCTTAATATAAGAAAACTGGATTTTCATATCTGCTTCTGCAAATAAAGAAAATTTAACTTCATATAGACAAATATTTGAAAAAGAAAGGAGTATTTTAAGACAATGTTGCATATTTTTCTTTGTTATACACAAAAGCTCCTTGTTTCTTAAAGCCTTATTGCAATATAGAATCTGAAATTATATCAATGAACTTTTATCTTCTGTTACCTTAAAATCCATAGGTCTATCTTATACTTTGAATGGACAGTTTACCAACATATGGTCTTGTAATACTAAGCATTGGTCATTTGGAAAACACTGAATATCTTCCAAATGTTGACATATTTCCTTATACAATGTTACTATCACTATCAACCTAATCAGAAAAGTGTTGGCACATTGGGAAGTCTTCAAGCTCATAGTGGCACAAACAAGTTTTCCAAAATTCTGATTTTCACTTGAAATTTACTATTTGCCACAAATACTGACAGTGTTGTCCTTGAAATAATTGGCTCACTTTGTTAATTTTTGAGGAAATTTCTGCCAAATAGCAAAGTCTGAATTATCTGTTTTTTCAAGCAGAAACACTATTCCAGGAAAAGAATTACAAGGTCAGCTTAAAACTCACAAAATATGGAGCAAGGGCATTCCCTTGAGACAACCATTGTATTTTGGAGTGCAGCAGAAGGGTGTCATGCAGCACTCCCATTTCTTCATGCAGAATATAAAAAGAGTTGCATTTGACAGTCAAGATTTCTTAAAATAAGTATTATTCTCTTATCAAGAACATTCTTAAAGGAAACAAATGGTGTTTTGGCTACAAATGAGTGGCAGTGAAGAAGACAGTGACACTATTAGAATTTGATGCCACAGCTTCGATTTGAGTGAAGGCATCACTAATTTTACTCATCATTGTTTTTTTACCATCAGTGCAATGCCCGACATACTGAAAAGACACAGAATGTTTATAAAGAAACGTTTTAAAGACTGTACACTTGAAATCTACCCGGTATATAATTTTACTTACCAATGTTATTTCAATACATTTAATAAAAAGAAAAAAAGAAAAAGAAAAAGTTTTGAACTTATAGGCCATCCCCTCCAAAGGTAAACTGACCACAATTTGAAAACTGCTGATCTAGAAATAGTCACAGGTGAATGAGATGGGGTCTGTGAAACACTGAAGCAGAATCTGCACACACGCCAACTCCTGCGACCTGAGAACTACACTGGTCTGTGACAAGAGTAAGAAATAAAATGTCAGTCATTATTTATGCTACTCAATGCCAAGTTTTATCATAGCCGTAAACCTCTGCAATTACAAAAACTGATACTTTGAAGTTGGGTGTCACCATGACAAAAATGAAAATACAAGGTGTTAAACTAATGCTAAGTTTTGGGCCATAGATGGCAGAGACAGAGCTATGAGCCGGGAAAGCCCTATTCTGCCTTTTAAAACATTTGGTAAAACCACCACCAGTTACAACTATAGAAAGCGGAAACCTGCTTCATATAGCCTATAGCTCTAGGGAGAGTAATGTAAAAATGTTAACATAATCTCTGTGTTGGATGCCATTACTATTTCAAGCAGAAAAATATGAGAAAGAGATGAGCTTAAAACTCTGGCAGGTTTGTTGACCAGAAAGGATAGGGAAGAGAAAGTCCATAAATTTGAGCTCTTGAAGAAATGCTGAAAACAAAAAAATACTTCTAGGTTCCAAGACATAGGAAATAAGACAAATAAATAAATAAATAAAAATTGTGTGTCAAAGGCTTACAGAGTCTTAGTCTTTATGGCAAAGGTCAAATTCAGGATATAGCCTTCTCAGCCATGTCTGATGATCTAATGTAACTATCACTAAGTACAGAGAGACTGACATGTGTAGGAAATAACTTTGGGTTTAGTTATTGACATACAGTTCACTAGAACCAGTTAGATCAAAAGCCTACTAAGTTGTCAAGGTAGATTATGGCCAAAGAAACCAGGAGCCTCAACCTATTTTATATTTAAAATAATTCATTGGCCTCTTTCCTTGCATGTGCCAGAAGTAAGCTGTGAATATTGAACAGCCACCAAGGTAGGCATACCCTAGTAGAACTGAAATCTAATTAAGGAACATCCCCCCACCCCCACCACAGTAGGGGGTCTTCACATTCTACTAGTCATACTTCATAATTGTTATGAACTGGTGTCTTCCATTCTTTCTCTATCTAAACACAAGCTTCTATTATGTTTTTCTAATGATGCTCCATCACTGTATATTATTGTTATGCATGAAGCTGTGGATCACGTTTTATTTTAGTTCTTTGGCTGCTGGCCCACAAGAAAACAAATCCAGATCCCATGGAGAAGACTGGGGATCACTCAAGGTCTAGCCGGATGTTTTGACCTGGATATAGTGACTAAATGGGATTTGGGGTTGCCTTTCTAGAGGAGGAATTAGCATGTCCCGTGTGTGGAGAAAAGTGTGAAACTGATATGTAATTCTCTTAAGAGTGTAGTCTATAACAGACACTGCCAGTGCTTATCAATTTCCATGTTTCCCCCTTCTTGAGAAAAGTGGAAGTACATTTCTCATATGCCTTTGGCATAAATTTGTGAGCTAAATTCAGACAATGGAATATTAGTGGAAGTAATGTGTGCCAATTTCTCAGTACAAAAATAACTCATTTTCTTTCCTCATCTGTTGACTGATGCAAAAAATACCAAAGATTTAGAGGAAAATGCAAAATAAATAAATAAATAAATAAATAGATAGATAGATAGATAGATAGATAGATAGATAGATAGATAGATAGATAGATAGATAGAAGGCAATCTGGATTCCTGAATGACTGCTTGTGTAGAGTACACTCTATTAACCTGTATTGGACTTTGAAAAAAATATGAAATAAAACTTTTAGTACAATTATCTGCTGAGATTTGGGGATTTGTTGTTGTTGTTGTTACAGCAGTTAGCTACTCTGATCATAAGTGCTTAGATGCTGAGTCCTGCAGACAAAATCATTTCCTCCAAGTGTAGACTCAAGCCCCACAAGCTCTGAGTATTTCTGAGTTTTTAACTCAAAGTATATACCACACCCTTCATCTCCCTTCATCTCACAAATATTTTTGCACCACATTCTATCTTGTTGCTAAAGTATTCTTATAACTAATACTCCTAAAATAATGCTGACTAAAAAACCACTGATTGAGAACCTACTATGTACAAAGCATTATAGTAAATTCTGGTGATATAATCATAGCAAATCAGATGTATCCCTTCTCTCATGGTGGTGGGATGGTAGTGAAATGCTTGCTTTTGCGGACTTATTTTCATTTGACTTATATCTTCTTGATTTATGTTAGATAAAATCCTATCCCTCCTAGAGCTGAACTTTAATCTCTTGCTGTTGCCAACCCATATTCCGAGGTAATCAGGACGTCCATTCAACTATCACAGCTATGAGTAAAATGTATTTAAAAAGAGTCCTTAACAATGAAACTGGCTACCAGACAATTGCCAGTTGTGTTACTAATTAGAAATTAAATTTATTTGTCATGTACCTTGGGACAAATAAATGTAGGATTAAATAAGAAAATATAATATGGAAATTTGTTTTTCAAAAAACATTGAGTAACCTTGACTTCTAACATTTAAATATGATCTAGTGATTTAAGTTAGGATGTGTCCTGACAATTTCTCCAGGAGTACAAGTTCATCTTGCTTTCCTGCAGTGTGTTCTGAACTTGGAAGTTTCATTGGGCTTAAAGGAGCTCATTCTGGAAAATCTCTTCAATTACTCTCATTGCCCCTACTTTGGCTCATCCTTTGTCGTTCTGAATGTGTCCCTTCCACTTTGAAATACACATCATATCATTTCTCTTAAGAGCTGGCAATGCCAATATTTTTTGGCAACATATCTTTTAAGGTAGAATCCAAACTAACCTTGATCACTCATTAGCTACGTGGAGTATTTTAAGTAAAATTTATTTTCAATTGGTGTTTCTAGGATTTAGATTATTTGTCACAATTACAAAATCCATGAATCTGTCAAGTATAAGCATTTGGAAAAAGACTTTCCATTAAGCTTCCTATATTTTAATAATAATAACTTTAAATAAAAGATTGGTAAATTATACAAGGAAGTAAACATAGGACTTAAAGGCTTCAATATGCTATTTTATATTTTTACTTTATTGAACATTTTATTATGAGGGTACTGTTATGAACTTATATGTGGTAAAGTACTACTAAAGATTTTATTTTAACCTAGAATAATTAATATATTAATTATTTTAGAATATAACTATAAAAGTTAGACATATTTTCTACAATAACCTGGATTTCACTACTAAAAATCCACTTTCTAGGTATCTAAAATTGACATTAAATTGTTTTTGCTGCACTATGATTATAACCTTAGAGATTGTTTTGAAACTATTCAAGGTTTATTGTAAGCTTCTTAAAGGCAGATATTAACAATTACACATTTTTTTATACTTTGCAATGTTAGCACAGCACTGATTTCATAGATGGCACTTACTGACTTCCCTTGAGAATCACATTTAAATGTTACCTTGTTCATTAAATAACAGAAATTTTATAGTTTCATTAGGGATCTCAGTAATACATAATTGGTGATTAAGTCCCATCTTCTGAACTGCCCCAAGGGAGCTAAAATTTTTGTCTGCTTTGTGGTAAGTGTGAATAAGGTATGTTTGTGGTGGGTGGTAGGAAGGTTGAAAGTGATTGCTTCATGATCACTGGGGATTTTTCTTAAATCAGTGTGTAGTTATTACAGTGTTTTAAAAATATCTTTATAATTATGCTACTTTTGCTAAAATGATTTTTTATTAACTTCATAATAACATGAACATCCATTTCATATAAATAAACTTTTTGCACTCTCTCAAATTTCTTGCTTCATTAACATATGTGTATGAATATATATGTATAATGCTATATAAATACATGAGGGCTGTCTGGAAAAAATCCAGCCATTGTCAATATGATGAGTACAGTTACATGGTTGGATACCTTCTGGATAGTGTGTGTGTGTTTGTATATTCTCATCTTACTATATTTCTTTTTTTTATTAAGGTTTATTTTATTGTTTTTGACAAAGAGAGAGACAGACAGACAGACAGACACAGAGACAGAGAGAAGGGGGAGGACCCAGAGCAGTCTCTAGAGTTGTAAGTCTATAGTTTTTCAACACAATTTCATTCCACACAGGTGGGTGAGGAGCTGTGCAGGGCGGGAACCAGGCCGGAGTATGTCCCAGTGAGTGGAGGGCCATGGGGGCCAAACTGGGGACTTCCTACATGGATGCTCCCTCTGGCAGGAACTGAAATGGGGTCCATGGGAAGCACACTACAGTTCAGCATATGGGTCCACACAGGACAGAGCCAGGACTGGGACCAGGACTCGATCTTCGGGGATAGAAAGTGAGCACTCAACCTGCTGTGACATCCCAGCACCCCCATAATCTTATGATATTTCAAGAATGTTTTAAATGTAAAATAAAGTTATAGTTGTTTAAATAAATAAAGGTTTATTTTTCTTCACATTATTAAAATTCTGAAAGTAGAAAGCTGTTGGAATTGATGTAATAGTTCAACAAGGTCAGCTCCTTATTCTCTGTTATTATTTTGGTCTTTTCCTCAAGATGGCTGCTGAAGATTTCTTTCAATGTGATAACAAGGGAGAAGAAACAGTGGCCTCTGCTTCTTTTAATAAGAAAGCAAAACCATTTTAAGAACTGCTCTACCTCCCTATCGTCTGCTAATGTTCTGCAAGGGAGCCTGGAAAATAGAGAAATTAGTTTTTAGCCCCTACAGACACAAGTGACAAAAGAGAAGGGCACTAGGGGTATTTGCTACAAAAGTACTTATAGGAATAGTTTTTTTTTTTATAAAAGAAATTAAATTGCTGATAAACATATAACAAATTATTTTAAAGTAGGAAGAGTAATTATATAAATCTATAGTCCAGCATATTTTATTTAATCTAAATACTTTATGCCAAATATTTGGCTAAAAGTAAGGAAATGTAGAAGGAAACTACCCCAGGCTCTTGCAAAGACACAAATACAGTATACCTAAGCTTTTTTTGTTTTTTTTCTATCCTATCCAGTGGGATACATTGTAGAAATGTCCACATGTAACACTGAAAGACATTTTATATCACCCCTGTCTAGCCTCCAAATTTGTGGTAAATTGTTTCTAGTCATTCAAGTAATTAGAGTTGCCTGGTGTTGTTAGGTATTCGACTCATTGCCACAGTAAGTAGATTAGCTGCATTTTACAAATGAGATAGATCACACAAGTTGTTAAATTTCTATATCCCTCAAGTCTCACAGAAGTCAATAGGAGAGCCAAGATAAGTAATCAGTGCCAAGAAAGGGAACATGAATGAAGACAATGAAAGTTGCCTATGGGCTATTTAAATTGTTCCTGTTCTTTACTGCACAAAAGAACACAGCCCAAATTGGTGTTTGGTCAGTGATATCAATGTGCCACAGAAACCAGGACAAATGAGACTATTATATGCCTACAGAGCTGACTGGTAAAAATGAGCACATTCCCTTAGCTGATTTGCATTCAATCTTAGTGGCATACAAATACATAATCATCATATACTTCAGGGTTGTATTTTAATTGTATTTAATATTGCTTGAACTATGTTGACAATGGGGTTAGGTTTGGAAATTGTTTGTTATAATGAACAGTTTATTATTATGCTCCTGAGTGTTTGTTTTAACAATAAAGTCTGAGAAAAGGACCTGTATCAGTCATGCTCATTTTATATTGGTATCCCTCCCGGGTGCCATTTCAAGCACAAAACTAATTAACAAATGCTCTTGATAATGTAAAAAAGCCAATAAAATGTTCCAATAGTCTGTGTATGTATGTGGTATATCCGTGGATACATCTTAATTAATATGTAATAAAATGTGAACTGTTGGTCAAGATGTAAAATAAGATGAATATTCTCCAACTCTGAAACTATGAATGAAAAAGTAGTGTTATCACAATCATAAATTAGATATTCTTATATTCTTTTGAATTAATCCTTACTGTTTTCTACGCTCGTAATGAAAATCCATAATTGTTTTCTATTTTCCCTTTCTCTTGGATGTATATCTTTCTGTCTTTTATCCTATAAACATAACCTCATGATACTAGGAAGACATCTTTCCAGAATAATTTCTTCCCTAGCTTCTTCTCATAAGTCAATTATAATAGTTTCAGAAAATCCACCATCTCAGATTATCAGAGTGCTTACATTTGCTGAATCTAGATAATATTGCATTACTCAACATTTGCCAACATGCATTCAATTAAGGAGCAAACATTTCAAATCAAATAAGCCTACTACATGCTAGTCAGTGTGTTAGGGGCTTAAAATACAACAGTGAACAAAACATACTCCCTGAACTTATCAATGGTACATACAATCAAAAAGAGCAATAACCATAACACAGTGTGGTCAATATTAACAGAGATGCAACTGAATGTTCAGTGGCTGCATTTCAGACACCTCTTGCAGGCAAGATGATGCTTGGGCTGAAAACTGAAGAATGAGTAGAAGTTTGTTAACTGAAGAAGATGGGGGAAGGTGAGCATATGGAAAGGCCATGAAATAAGAAAGAACATGCCAAGGTGGAGAACCTAAAGTTGTACAAGGTAACTAGACCTTATAGTATCAACAGTGAAAAGGTGAGACCTGGCTTTAGCATTTACTTGCTATGTAATCTTGGGCAAGTTACTTGACATGGGTAAATTATCTATACCATTGAGCCCTAGTTTCCTTATCTGTATAGTATAGACAATGATATCTTTAATACAGAGCTGTTGTTGTAAAGATGACTATTTGGCTATGTACATACATTTTACAAGTTTAGGTTAAAACCATCAGAAATGTTTTAGGCAAATTACATTACCTTGTATACAATACATAAACTAATTTAAGAAAACAGTTTCTCACACCAGCGGTCAAAAATTCCTGACATGTTCCTTCACTATAGGTATTTCCTTATATTAAAAGGAAGCTTCTATGTCAGTAATGAATTTTAGAGTAAACCTAATCTTATCATTAAGAATATTTCATAATGGTTTTTTTTAAGCTAGGCTATGGTCACTTTCTAGTAATTTAATGCTGTATATATATTTTTAAAAATGTATCTTATTGTATTTGACAGAGACAGAGAGAGACAGAGACAAAGAAAAGGGGGAGGGCCCAGAGTACTCTCCATAGTTACAACATCATCAGTTTTCGACGTGGTTTCATTCCACACAGGTGGACAGGGGCCATGCAGAGCGGGAACCAGGCTTGGGGCCTCCCACATGGAAGGCAGGTCTCCTCAAGCCAGGGGCCAAACCGAGGGGCAAAAACTGAAGTGGGAGGAGGCTGGGATGGCTCAGCGGGTTAAGTGCTCACTTTTGCAGCCCTGGGGAACGAGGATCAAATCCTGGCCCCAGCCAGTGTGGACCCATATGCTGACCTGTGGTGTGCTTCCCATGTGGGAGGTCCCCAATTCAGTTCTTGCCCTCCCCCTCTGGTTAGGCCCCTGGCTTGAGGGGGCATGCCTCCCATGCTGGAAATCCCTAGCCCAGTTCCCACCCTGGGCAGCCTCCACCACCTGTGTGGAACAAAACCATGTCAAAAACTGATGAAGTTCAACTATGGAGACTGCTCTGGGCTCTCCCTCTTCTCTCTGCCTCTCTATGTTTCTGTCTGTCTTTGTCTCTGTCAAAAACAATAATATAAATTAAAAAAAAAAAAAAAAAGAACTGAATTGGGTGCCTCCTGTATGGGAAGCACACCTCAGTTCAGCATATGGGTCCACACAGGCCAGGGCCAGGATTCAATCCTCAGTCGGTGGGACTGCAAAGCCAGCACTCAACCCTCTGAACCATCCCGGCTTCCCCTAATGCTGTATATTAAAGAATATAGCAGAATATCCAATAACTTATTCTTAAATGTCTCATAAACTTAATTTATGCATATACAAAAATTTTTCAGGCATTAGGATATTAAATCCAACATAACAATAAAAAAATGATTTAAAAAACTATAAATCTTACTGATAGAAAGAAAGCATGAGTAATAATTTTTTAATTTAAGTACATCAAGGTTTGATATAGTCACTTTAAATTCTTAAAAAGCTAAATTTGGGAAAGCCGGGATGGCTCAGTGGGTTAAGCGCTCACTTTGCAGCTCCGGGGACCGAGGATCGAGTCCCGGCCCCGGCCTGTGCGGACCCATATGCTGAACTTGGGAGTTCCCCCAGTTCAGTTCTCTCTCTGTCTCTGTATCTCTCTCTCTGTCAAAAACAATAAAAAACAAAAACATAAAAAAAAATAAAAAAATAAAAAAAAGCTAAATTCTACTATTTTATTGCATTAAACACTCTTTGGAATATTTTTCAAATTTTAGTTTGCTAAAATACATTTATTTATTTTTAATGCAATATAAGTGAATAATGTTAGATCATAAGAGGAATTATTCAAATGTATCATTAAAAATGGATGACGCACACACACACAAAAATGGATGACACCAAAAAGCAAAAAAATCAAAGTGGAAAATACTGTCAATTTCTTTATTTGGAGATTCCAAAACTATAAACTTGCCTTTTCACAAAAATTTACTTGTAACCCTCACACCAATGCTCGTGGTGCGTTTGTGGTCACTAGTAGAAATGTATATGCAGAGAGTGGCAAAACACTTGAGTTGCTCAATATGCATATTTCTGGCTGCAGTTGAACAAGGTGATGCTTTAGCTTCTTGTTTCATCTCTCATATTTCAAATTAGTGTCCTTTTGAGGTATTTAGTGTTACTTATTTGCATTTTTTATTATTTTTGTTTGTGATTTCGCTCTTTAAAATGTTCCCCAAGAATAGTGCTAAAGTGTTGTCTAGTGTTCCTAAGCAAGAGAAAAATGTCAGGGAATTTATAGAGAAAATATGTTACACAAACTTTACTCAGGCATGAGTTAGTACGTATAGTGCTATTGGCCATGAATTCAATGTTAATGAATCAAATATGTATATCTCTGTATCTCTATATCTCTGTATCTCCAATATCTCTATATCATCTCTATACCTATCTATCATCTATCTATCTATCTATCTATCTATCTATCTATCTATATCAAATAAGGTGACTTTAAATAGAGCACACATCAAACAAGATTACATATTGATTGGTTAATAAAAACATCATGATCAGAGGCTTTCAGGAATCTAAACCTATATTTCCCCTAACAGCAAAGACTCAGTAATTCACTGTTTGTAGCAACTGTATAAGAACATAAGTGCCATGAATAATGAAAATCAACTGTCTTGACATATTTTACCTCATATATTTTTAAATTACTATAAAGTAAGGTAAATAAGGCAATAAAAGGCAAATGACAATCTAGGAAATATATCTGCAGTATTTAGAACACCAAAGGTTATCAATACTATATGGGAAAAATGGAAAAATATGAGAAAATAAAATATATTAAGAGACATAACTTTAATTTTGCTTTTGTTAAAATGTAGTTAAAATAATTGGTCGCAAATTTCGAAAGCATTAATTAGAAACTGTTAACGTAAGTGTTTTGAGAATAAAAGCACCAGGTTATTCATTATCTTTTATTGGAAATAAAAACTTAGCAATATTTATGTACATTTGCCATAATAGTTTAATTAAGCTTAAACTTATTTTATATCTTTACATTATCAAGTTAAATGTTTTACCTAAGAAATTAATAAGAGTAATAATATTTCCTGCAAATAATTAGACTTAATAAAAAACTCAAGAACTGATGATGTGTAACAGTGAATCGGAAAATGTTTGTTATAGAAAACTAAATTTGTTAAAATGTTCTCTGTAGAAAACTGTGTGTTCCCTTAACTATTTAAAATACTTTTTGCCTTGGAGATTTAATATACTCACTAGTTTTCTAACAGTTTCATCACTATGTGTTATAAACAATTAAATCAGTATATAAGAAATGTGTTTTCATGCTAGATTAGAAATATTTTTTAAAGCTCTGTCTCTTAAAATATTCTATGTTGGGAAGCTGGGATGGCTCAGTGGTTGGGCACTCACTTTGCAGCCCTGGGGACTGAGGATCGAATCCCGGCCCCGGCCATGCTGACTCATATACTGAACTGGGGAGTGCCCCCAGTTCAGTTCTCACCCGGGTGAGACCCCAGCCCAGTTCCTGCCCTGTGCAGCCCGCCCACCTGTGGAATGAAACTATGTGGAAAAACAAATGATGTGCAACTATGGAGACTGCTCTGGGCCCTCCCCTTTCTCTCTGTCTCTGTCTCTGTATCTCTCTCTCTCTGTCAAAAACAATAAATAAATTTTTAAAATATATATATTCTATGTAAAAAATTAAACATATTTCTAAGCTAACTACATTAAAATACAACAAAAACTTGTTTATTCTTTTCTAATGGCAAATAGTGCAGTGAATAAAAGACAAAGACAATTTACTAAAACAGTTCAAAAAACCAATAATCTTGTGAAAAAAATCAATATTACTAGTAATCATAGAACTGAAAAACAATAATGAGTTACTAATTTCAGGCGATCAGATTAGCAAAGGTTAAAATAGAAATAAGTGAAGGAAAAGGAAGGAAGTAAAGAAGGAAGACAGACCAAAGGACATGTGCCTAAATCCAAAGATCAATTTTTTCATCAATGAAAATGGAGCAAACTAAAATTGTATACTTTCTGATATGGTACATAGCACCACTGAGAAAATATTATTGCCAAATTAAAAAAAAAAAATCAAAGCTGAATCCCATCAAGACTTTAGATTTAACCACCAGTTCATAGAAAGAAAAAGAGAAAAAAAGGACAGGTTAAACAAGACCACAATAGATTAGTTAAATCTAGATCATATGGACATTTCTTGAGAAAAAATAATCTTCTTTCTTTTTTTTTTAAGATTTATTTTATTTTTTGACAGGGAGAGAAAGACAGTGAGAGACAGAGAGAAGGTGGAGAGCCCAGAGCAGTCTCCATAGTTGTACATCATCAGTTTTCAACATGGTTTCATTCCACACAGGTGGGTGGGGGCTGCACAGGGCTGGAACTCAGCTTGAGACCTCCCACATGAGAAGCACACCCCAGTTTAGCATATGAGTCCACCCAGTCTGGGGCTGGTACTCAAACCTTAAACCCTGGGGCTGCAAATCCTTAACCCACTGAGTCATCCTTGCTTCCCCAAAATGATCTAATTTTGTTCAACACATAAGTTGCAAGAAAGAATCAGAAAATCATTACAGACCTCTATTCTTATTTGTTAGAGATATATGCTGGAACACTTATGGGTGAAATGATATATTATCTAGATTTTCTTTATACTACAGTAAACAAAAGAAATAGCACGGATCACACAAGAGTAGTATAATGATCACTGTTGAAGTTGGCTGATGGGATGGGATATGTTAAGGTTCATTTGAACATTCTTTCTACTTTTTTTATATATTTGTAAAAATTATTAAAAATAATTCTGTAAGATATTTTGTAAAATGCTGGTACTTGCAAAGGACTTCTATCAGTCCTCATTTCAAGGTATTATTCTATATAAACAGTGGGCAAGAATGTTCAACATGGGGAAGCTGGGATGGCTCAGTGAGTTAGGCACTCACTTTGCAGCACCGGGGACCAAGGATCGAATCCCGGTCCCGGCCCATCCGGACCCATATGCTGAACTGGGGAGTGCCCCCAGTTCAGTTCTCACCGGGGCAAGACCCCGGCCCAGTTCATGCCCTGTGCAACCCCACACCCACTTGTGGAATGAAACTATGTGGAAAAAACCGATGATGTGCAACTATGGAGACTGTTCTGGGCCCTCCCCCTTCTCTCTGTCTCTGACTCTGTCTCTCTCTCTCTCTGTCCAAAACAATAAATCTTTAAAAAAAGAATGTTCAATGTTTACTGTAGCACTGTATATGGGAGAAAATGAAACAACCTGAGTATCTAAATACAGAGTATTGGTTAAATAGTGTGAGAGAAAGAAGTGGGGAGGGTCCAGAGCAGTCTCCATAGTTGCATATCATTAGCTGTGACAAAGTTACATTCTACACAGGTGAATGTGGGGCTGCATGGGGCAGGAACCGAACTCGGGGCCTCCCTCATGAGAGGTAAGAACCTTTGCTGCCACTCCAGTGGTTATCAGTTACACTGCAGTTTTGCATATGGGGTTTGCATGGGCCAGGGCCAGGATTCGATCCCCGGACCCTGGGGTTGCAAGGCAAGCGCTCAACCTGCTGAGCTATTCTGGCATCCCCACATAAGGTTTTTATTACAAAGAAATTTATGTTAATGTGTTGGTTTTGATCCATTATTTATGGCACACTTTAAAAAACACTTTTTCTCAACCGTAGCTCACAACTGAATGACTGCACCAATCAAGGTGAAACTTGCCACACAGTTACTAAGTTTCAAAGCACCACTTCTTGAATGTATGGAAGATCCTTGCCTTTCTGCTGGATGGCATTCATCAATAGCATTCACCGTCACAGTGTTTTTTGATCACACATCATATATTACCCCTTAGAAATTATATTTTACAATGACAAATACCACTAACTAAAAACAGGGCTTTGGAATTTAGTAGATAGGTTCAAATAATGTCTATGATGGGTTGTCAAGAAGTTTGCAGAAAGAAGGGGGAGAAGTGTAAAAAACTATTATTTTTTCCTTTTCAATACATCTACTCTTAACTCTATAAATTTTTTAGATCTTTCAATAAGCTTATACCCTTGAAAAAAAATGTTTTGTTTTTGCTCTCAAAATATGGTGAAATTACAGCTTAACCTCTTTGTTGTCTATAAATTTCTTCCCTCAAAGTTGTTTTTTCATAGTTGGGAACAAATAGCAATCAGTCAGAGCCAGGTCTGGACTGTAGGGAGGGTGGGTTAACATTTGGAAGACACAGTTGTGAAATGTAGCCAATGCAACATTTCTCTTGTGTATGGATACAGTGTTGTGCAAAAGTAGTACCCCTTTGGTCCATTTTCCTCTTTTCTCCACAGATGCTTTCAACTGTTTCAGCAGTCTGGAGTAGTACTATCCAGTTATGGTAACATCCATTATCCTTATAATTCATCAGCAAGATACCCTCCATATTCCATAAAACAGTAGCCATGATTTTTCTAACTGAATGTCACACCTTGAACTTCTTAGCGGGTGGCGTGCCCCTTTCATGTCACTACATGGACTCCTGCTTTGACGGCTCAAAATGACAAACCCAAGTTTCATCTTCAGTGACAATCTGGTTTAAAATTTCATCTTTTTTATCACTGCAGAGTTCCAAAAACTATTGTGAACACTCAACACACTGTTGTTTTGAAGAAGCATCAGCATTCTCGGCACCCATCTTACACTATCTTTAGATGCTGACGGCGAATATTCAAAATGGTTGGAGGTCATATTCCAGCTATTTCTGCAAGCTGCTTTTCATTCACTCTGGCATTTTTCATTACAAGTTTTCAACTATTTTTATGATGTGTGGGGAAGTGGCCTCAATAGGGCATCCCAGCCGGAGGTTGTCTTCAATCGACTCTCTGCCTTGCTTGAAAAGACTATTCCACTTGTAAACTATGGATTTCCAAAGGCAAGTCTCCATAAACTCCTAACAGCTCTTCCAAAATGGTTTGAAGCATTTTCCCTTGTTTTGTGAGAAACTCAATAATGGTGCAAAATTCAAATTTTTCCATATTTGGGTTTTTCTTCACTTTTGACATGCTTCTTTGGAGATATATGAAAGAACATGGACTTAAGTAGCCTGAAACTTGGTACATATACTAATAATAAGTCACACAATTAAATTGTGTGCACTAATTTTCCTACCTCTCGGCTAAATCCCTATTCTGTAAATTAATGACCTTCACTCATATGCAACCTACTAGATGAGCACCATTATATGTTACTTAAACCATCTAAGCCTCAATTTCTTCATCCATAAAACTGATAACTATAATACTACTCATATTAAAGAGATTTTTTTAAGACTAAGGGTTATAAGTGTTTATTTCTGGGTGGTAGGATCACTGGTTATATTTCCTTTTTTCCTTACAATTTTAGTTATTTTCTGTTATATTTCTCTCTGGGTCAATTTGTCTCCATCTGTCGCTCTTTCTGTATGTACATAAGTACAACATTAAGATAAACTCATAAATTTACCTAAACTTTTAATTTCACACAGTAATTTACTTTCTTCAAATAAAATTGGAATATCAAAATTAACATACTAAAACATTTTCTACTATTGTTCTAATTAACCATCCTTTTGAATATATAGAAGTAGGTTTGATTTAAAAAATCAAATGACAAAATGTCACGCTATCTGGCTGAATGTATAGAATAGAAGTAATACCCTAAGAATTTTAATAAAGCAAGGTTGGGCAAAGTCAAATTATGAAGTCCACAGTCTTCCCTCAACTTTATTTCTATTTTTAGAGGCTAAGTTTTGCACATCATAACTAAAAATCTAATGCTTTAATGCTGCCTTTGCTAATTGTCAACTATCTCATTATTTGGAAATATTTCCTATGAATAAATACTAATTTTATAAACATATGAGACTATTCATACATGAATAAGATTTGTGTTAAATTTTATTATTTTCTGCTATGTAAAGATATGGCAACTTAGAGAAAACCCCAGTTCTTATTTTAAAGCTGTTTAAGTAAAATACTTGGTAGAATGCTAGGTTTGAGGTGGGGTTCTTAATGTAATGGTCACTCTGTATCTCCATCACCCAGTAAAATGTCCAGTATATTGAAAGCACTTAACAAATATGTACTGTATTTATTGAAGAAGCTGAAAAGAAACTAAGGCAAGAACTGAATATTGCAAGGTGACTGGTTTGTCGTATTTATTGTTATTTTAGGGTGTTGTGTAATACTGCCTGGCAGAGCAATACTATATCAGAGTGCCCAGCATTCCTTCTCATCATGTGACTGCCTCCAGCCAGCCAATGGACAAATGCAATGAAAAATATCAACATGGTCTCAGAAGTTCCAGGTGACAAGAGATGGTGTCACAGTCTTTGGGGGTGAAGGCCATACCCGTCCGTAGCCTCTCAGAAACTTGGAATATGAGGAGGAGGGCTGCAGTAAAGGTGGTGACCCAAGTAGAAGATGGCCAAAAAAATGTGCCTTAAAAAGTCCTTTCAAGTTAGTTTTGAAGACATAAAGAAACAAAAGAAAAAGGAATATGGGATGCCAGGATAGCTCAACAGGTTGAGCACTTGCCTTGCAACTCCAAGGTCTGGGGATTGAATCCTGGTCCTGGCTCATGCATAACCCCATATGTTGAACTGTGGCACAACTGATAACAGCCAGGATGGCAGTGAAGGTTTTCGCCTTCCATGTGGGAGGCCATCAGTTCAGTTCCCACCCTGTGCAGCCACACATCCACCTGTGTGGAATGAAACCATGTCACAACTACAGAGACTGCTCTGGGCCATCCCCACTTTTCTCTCTCTCTTTCTCTCTCTCTCACCTTCTCTCAAGCAATAAAATAAATCTTTTTTAAAAAAAGAAGGAATAGGGGAAGTCGAGGTGGCTCAGTGGGTTAAGCGCTCACTTTGCAGCTCCGGGGACCAGGGATCGAATCCCGGCCCAGGCCTGTGCGGAACCATATGCTGAACTGGGAGCTCCCCCAGTTCAGTTCTCTCTCTGTCTATGTATCTCTCTCTCTCTCTCTCTCTCTCTCTCTCTCTCTCTCTCTCTCTCTCTCGTCAAAAATAAATAAATAAATAAAATATATTTTTTTAAAAAAAGAAGGAATAAAAATTTGCAAACATTGAAAAATGCCAAGTCACTCAAAGCTATGCCATGCCAAACAAGCACCAATATTTTTCATGGTTAAAATATTACCTAGACTACAACAGAAAACTAGTTTTAGATAATGGAAAATAAAAGCCTGAGAGATGCTACACCTGAGAAAAGAATGTTACTACCTTAAATGTCAGCTGTTTGCTTTGAGATGTGGTATTTGATTTCTCAAATAATTGTATATGTTTGAGACCATGTTCAGAGAATGGGTTTCTTAGGCTTAGGGTCTAGGTAAGTATCTCTGAATTAGCTCTAAATATACATTGTGTGAAATTATGCCTCAGCAAAATTACAAATTATTATTCTGCGGACTTTCAAGATAACTCTTATTGAGTTATATATCTCAATCACTTCAATTCAGAAAGTTTGAAACCTACACACACTACACACACTTTAAACTTTTTAAAGCAACTGTAGTTTGTACCTTTAAAAATATACATATTTTATAATATAAAAATATACATAGTTTAAAATTTAATTTTTAGAGAATACTACTCTAGCTTTTTGGCCTAGCATTGGGATCATTCCCCAAATCAGGCATGCTTATTTTGCCAGTCATAACTCTCATTCAGCCCCTATATTCTAGTCAAAGTATATTTTAAGAATTTTTTTATTGTTTTGACAGAGACAGAGAGAGACAGAGAGAAAGAGAAGGGGGAGGGCCCAGAGTAGTCTCTGTAGTTGTACATCATCAGTTTTCTTCACGGTTTTATTCCACACAGGTGGGTGGGGGCCTCACAGGATGGGAACTGGCCTGGAAGTCTCCCACACAGGAAGCAGGCCCCCTTGAGCCAAGGGCTGAACCAGGGGGCGAGAATCAAAGTGGGGGCCTCCCACATGGGCAGCACACCCCAGTGTAGCATATGGCTCCACATGGGCCGGGGCTGGGATTCTATCTTCAGTCACCCAGGCTGCAAAGTGAGTCCTTAACCCACTGAGTCATCCCGGCTTCCCCTAGATTTTTATTCTAAATAAATGAATAATCATGCCCTCCTGTGTGTGTGTGTGTGTGTGTGTGTGTGTGTGTTGATATATCATATTTTTACCTCATTTTGGACTATTGAGGTGCTTTCCATATTTCAGTTCACACATCAAATGTTCTCTTTTTCAGAGACTACTATAAGTACCTGAGCCAGTAGTGGTCTCTACCTAATCAGAAGTACAGTCATATAGCACTTATCCATATACCTCAGTTGTGATTATCAGTATATACATTGCACATCCCTAACAGACCTAACTACTAAAGAAGACATTCATTCTGTCTCATTAATCTGGCATCCTCTATGGCATGTAGTCAACTGCACTGGACAAAACAATTTGTCAAAAGCTTTGTTGAATGCATTATATATATTTAATGGAAAAGTTCAGTCCTATCAGGACAATCATCCTCACTAAAGTAAAAAGACACCTGCCTAGCCAGCCAGTCACTCTAATGTTCACTGGAGCTCCACATGTCAAAACCAAATTTCTCTCACACATATACTAAATGACATATTTTAATATTTTGTTATAAATGCATGATGTGTATTTTCTACCTTGTTTGTATAATACTGTTGGTAGTACACAGTTTAACAGGGTAGATACCTATCAACTTGTAATATCTTTCAAATCTTAAAGTGGCAGAAATTTTCTCAGAGCCACCCTAATACATGTTACCAGCTATCAACTAATGCCAGCAAACCCATAGGATTGTGATAAACATGTTGGTAGATTTTAAACTATTTATAATGTAAATATAACCCATAAAATAATAAAAAGTGATGGCAAAGACATAAGAGACATTCACTAAAATCTAATTTATTATTCATATTATTCTCTTGGGATTCTATTCTCTGCTAGAGCTAAACCAATCAACCAAATGACTAAATTAAGCTAAGGTAGTAATGATAATGTTTTTCTAGTTTCAGATAAAATCTGAATCTTAACAGAGGACCTCTATAATTCATCTGCCTCTCACCTATTGAGATAATTATTTGGAGATCTTACAATTATAAATGACTTTAAAGGGTCAATACAAAACATTGCATTATGTTTTGGTTGGGTTTGGTTCTTTTGCAGACCAGAATTTAATTTTAATTTTTAATTTTTTTTAATTAAATTTATTGGGATGACATTGATTAATAAAATTATGGGGGTTTTATGTATATACATCTATAATGTACTATCTGTATATTGCATTGTATCTTCCCACCCAAAATCAAATCTCTTTCTGTCATTATATATTTCACCTCCTTTTATCCTCTTCTACCTCTCTCCCTTCCTCCTTTCCCTCTGGTAACCACTATACTGTTGTTTGTGTCTATGAGTTTTTGTTTGTTTGTCTTGTTGTATATCCGTTGCTTTCACTTTATATCCCACACAAGTGAAATCATATAGTTCTTGGCTTTTTCTGTATGGCTTATTTCACTTAACATGACAATGTTGTTGCAAATGGCAGTATTTCATCTTTTCTTATGGCTGAGTAATATTCCATGGTGTATGTACCACATCTTCTTTATCCAATAATATATCAAAGAAAACTTCAGTTGTTTCTATGTCGTGGCCACTGTGAATAGTGCTGCAATGAACATATTTATGAATAAATGTTATCAAGTTATTTGGTAGATACCCAGGAAGGGATTAATTGGGTCATATGGCAGTATACTCTTATTTTTTTGAGAATCCTCCACACTGTTTTTCATAGTGTCTATACCATTTTACATTTCTACCAGCAGTGTATGAGGGTTCTTTTTTCTCCATAAACTCTCAAACACTTGTTATTACTTATCTTGTTGATAATAGCCATTCTAACAGTGTGAGATGGTATCTCATTGTGATTTTGATTTGCATTTCCCTCATAGCTAGTGAAGTTGAGTATCTTTTCATATGTCTGTTGACCTTTTGTATGTCTTATTGGGAGAAGTATCTTTTCAGGTCATATGCCTATATTTTAATTGAAAATTGAAAAGCCACATGCAAATAAAACTAAACTGCTATTTGTCACCCTACACAAAAATTAAAGGATCAAAGATCTAAATATAGGATCTGACACAAGGGATGCTGGGACAGCTCAGCAAGTTGAGTGCTTGCCTTGCAACCATGAGATCTGAGGATTAAATCCTGACCTTGGCCTGTGCAAACCCACATGCTGAACTGTTGTGCAGCTAGTAACCATCAGGATGGTGGCGATGGTTCTTGCCTCCCATGCAGTAGGTCCCCAGTTCGGTTCTCACCCTACGTGGCCACACATCCACCTGTGTGGAATGAAACCATGTTACAACTAATGATGTACAACTATGGAGACTGCTCTGAGCCCTTCCCCCTCTCTCTCTTTTATACACATACACACACACACACACACACTTCTTCACAAACAATAAAATAAATCTTAAAAAAAATTGAAACAATACAATGCATAGAAGAAAACATAGGTACTAAACTTATGGACCTTGGGCTCAGAGAGGATTTTATGCATTTGACCCCCAAGGCAAGGAAAATAAAAGCAAAAATAAGTGAATGATACTATGTCAGACTGATAAGCTTCTGCACAGCAAAAGAAACCATCAACAAAACAAAGAGGCAACCAAGAAAACAGGAGACCATATTTGCCAAAAACATCTAAGATAAAAGGACAATATCCAAGAAATATAAACTCATGCAGTTCAACAACAATAACAAAAAAAACCAAACAACCTAATTAAAATTATACATTATTTTTATTGACACTTATTTAAAATTAAAAATTTGATTTTGTTTTGACAACAAAAAATAAAAGAGTAGTATTTAGTTCTGTTGGCTAGGATAAAAACTGAAATGACTCAGCCAAGTAAAATAAACTTTATAACTTTTGAGAGGTTTGGAGTTTTAGATTTCAAATTTGAAAATCGCATATTCACTTATGTAAGTCCTAGGAAGAGCAACATAAAGGTCATATTTGCCTTCTAAAAGTGTTAGTTGAGATAGGGCATGTTCAGGGTGGTATGCTGTACTTTTTACAATCACAACAAGAATAAAATACTTAGGAATCAACATTAACATAGAAGAAAAGGACTTATCTATTGAAAACTATAAGATACTATTAATGGAAATAGAAGAAGACACAAAGAAATGGAAATATATTCCATGTTCATGAATTGGAAGAATCAACATAGTTAAAATGGCCATATAAGCCAAAGCAATACACAGATTTAATGCAATCTTAATCAAAATCCCAATGACATTTTTAAAAGAAATTGGTAAAAAAATTATCAGATTTTTATGGAATCATAAAAGACACCAAACAGCCAAAGCAATCTTAAGAAAAAAGAACATGGCTGGAGGCATCACACTCCCCAACTTCAATTTATACTACAAAGTGTCAATAATCAAAACAGCATAGCATTGGCAGAAAAACAGACACACAGACAAATGGAATAGAACTGAAAACAAAGACATGTTTCAACAAAGAAGTCTAAAATACACATGAGAGTAAAAAAATCCTCTGATATGTGGTGCTGAAAAGAAATTGGAAAGCCATGTGCAAAAAAATGAATCTAAACCACAATCTGCCATCATATATCAAAAATTAACTCAAAACAGATGAAAGACATACTCATAAAATCTGAAATAATAAATTGCATAGAAGAAAACATTGGTACTAAAATTATGGACTTTGCGTTCAGAGAGGAATTTATGAATTTGACCTCAAAGGCAAGGGAAGTAAAAGCAAAATAAATGAAAGGAACTATATCAAACTAAAAAGCTTCTGCACAGCAAATGAAATCATCAACAAAGTAAAGAGGCAACTAACTGAATATTAGAAAATATTTGCAAACAATACCTCTGATAAGAGGCTAATTCCAAAATATATAAAGAACTTATAAAATTCAGCAACAAACTAACATACAATTCAATTAAAATTCTGCAGAGGAACTGAACAGACACTTCTCCCAAGAAGACATACAAATGGCCAACAGATAAATGAAAATATGCTCAACTTTACTAGCTATTAGGGAAATACAAATCAGGATCACAATGAGATATCATCTCACACCTGATAGAACGGCTATATTCAACAAGACAAATAATAAGTATTGGAGAGGCTGTGGAGAGAAGGGAACCCTCCTATGGGCCCATGGCAGGAGGGAATGTAAATTTGTACAGCCACTATGGAAAATAGTATGGATGCTCCTCAAAAAATTAAGAATAGTTTTACCATATGACCCAGCAAATCCTCTCTGGGTATCTATCAAAAAAAAAAAAATCTGAAAACTTTTGTCCAAAAAGGGGACCCCCCAAAAAACTAAAATTTATTATAAAAAAAGTGTAGTTATTCTTATATGTTTAAATTTCAACCACCTTCAAAATACTCTTCACTGGATAAAATATATCTATTAAGACACTTATTCTACTGCTCAAAACAGTGTTTGAACTCATTGATTTTTATGCCTTTTAGTGCTTCTACTGTTTTTTGTTTCACCTCTTCCACAATGGCAAAACATTTCCCTTTGAGGATTTTTTTTTTTTCATCTTGGGAAACAAAAATAATGTTGCTCAGGGGAGAAATCAGCTGAATAGACAGGGTGGGGCATGGAGGTCATGCCATTTTTGCTCAAAAACAGCAGGTGCATTGTCATACCACAAGATGTTTGTGTAAATCACTTAACGTGAAATGGGCAAATACATTGAAAGAATCTCCAAAAATATTCACTGAAGCTGAATAGTCTCTCACAACAAGAGCAGCTGGTACACTGGTGCAGATGGGTTCCTAGAACACTTATTAGTAGGAGAACCCTGTGCTACAAGTGGCCCACCTTCCAGAAGATAATTCTGTTTGCTTTTTTTTGTGGGGGGTGTTCTCATCTTTAATGTATTCTGATGTTCATGTATCATTATTTACAGTGGCAAAGACATGGAAACAATCAAAGTGTCCTTTGATAGATGACTGAATAAAAATATGTGGTACAGATACACAATGGAATATTACTCAGCCATAAGAAAAGATGAAATATTATCATTTGCTACAACATTGATGGATCTTGGGATTATCATGCTAAGCAAAATAATTCAGACAGAAAACTACAAGAACCATATGACTTCACCCATATGTGTAATATAAAATTAAAGTAACAAAGAAACAAAAACTCATGGACACAGACAATAGTGTAGTGGTTACCAGAGGGTAAGAGGGGAGGGAGGTGCTAGAGGATGGAGTGGTTCAAATATATGCTGATAGAAGGAGGCCTGACTCTGGGTGGTGAGAACACAATGCAACACATAGATGAAGTATTATAGAATGGTACATTTGAAACCAATATAATTTTACTAACTAATGTCACCTCAAAAAATGTAATAATAAAATTTTAAAAAGTCCTAGATATACAATTTGTTTCCTCAGGTCCATGAAAAATAAAAAAGTTTTAAATATTAAAGAGGTTAATAGGCAAAGGAAGTTATAAAGATTCCATAAATTAAATTGTTAAGTGAATCATACGTTTGAAAAATAATTCAGTTATTTTCTAACCAAATTTTTGGGAATGAAATTAAACTACTAAGAATATAGAAAGCAAGCACAATCAAAGCAATTACAAAGCAGAATGGTTGTGACGCTGCCTAACTTATCTACATTCTCGTATTCCAAAGAATATATAACAAATTTTTATTTAAAAAAATCAGGAATTTTAAGATTATTAAAGAGATATTATATAAGAATAAAATAATTTGAGGCTGAGATAATAGCAAATATCTAGCCCTTAAGATCTAAACAACAATAAATAAAACAAAATTTTCTGCTTTTTTTTTACTTAAGTTTCTGTTTCCATTATTTTTTTTAAGACATTAGTCAAACAGAAGTTATAATGTACAGAAAATATCTGGTACAATGGTGTTTCAGTAATGAAACATAACACGAATTACAGTAAATGTACAAGTTACATTTTTATATAATAAAAAGTTATAAAATTGAATTGCTATAATGTATGACATTATTTTCAACACACTTAGCTCTTTTCCCAACAAGCAAAGGAGCACTTCCATTTATCACATCATCGGAAGCATTACCAAATCTCACCAGGATTATAAGTAACAAAATTTATTGGTATTATCCTGAATCAACCAAATTCTACTTTCTAGAACATACCTTATGTCCGGGTCTTAAACGCTGATACCTGTGACCGTGATCTTATTTAGAAAAAGGGTCTTTGAATCTTGAGATGACAACATACAAGTTTAGAGTGGGCCCTGAATTCAATCATGACTCTCCATACCAGGAAGACAGAAAAAGAGAAAAGAGGCACAAACAGAAAGCCATGTACACACAGAGTTAGAAATTGGTGTGATGCTCATAAAAACCAAAGATTGTAAGCAGTGCCAGTCTAAGCCAGTAAAGTCTAGAAAAGAGGTATGAAACAGACTGATTCTCCTTCAGTGCCTCCAGAATGAACCAACCCTACTAACAGCTTGATTTCAGACTTCCTGTCTCCAGAACTATGAGAGAATAAATATATAGTCTTTTAAGTTACCCAGTTTGTGGTAATTTGTTACAGTAGCCCTAAAACCTAATATATGCTATAGAACAAGTATGTAAAAGTGATACTGAGTATCAACACATTTTGAAATAATTAATTTTAATTTGTTTTACCAAAATCTATCTTGTTTTAAATTGTTAATTTAAAGGTATTATAGAAGTCAGAGATATGAAATATGTATCATAACATCTAGGTATATACCACTTGTATGAAACAATGGTCATTTTATTTTTTAATTTATTGTTTTATTTTTTAATTATAGTTCACATACAATATTGTGATAGATTCAAGTTTTCAACAAAGTGATTAGACATTTATGGAATTCATGGAGTGATCACCCCAATAACTCTAGTACCTGCCTGACACTATAAATAGTTATTACAATATTGTAGACTATATTTTTATGTTATACTTTACATCACCATTACTATTTTGTAACTACCAATTTGTACTTCTTAATTTCATCCCCTTTTTTACCCACTCTCCAAGTCCCTTAAGAGCTGGTAAGGGGAAGCCGGGATGGCTCAGTGGGTTAGGCGCTCACTTTGCAGCGCGGGGGACCGAGGATCGAATCCCGGCCCTGGCCTGTGCGGAACCATATGCTGAACTGGGAGCTCCCCTAGTTCAGTTCTCTCTCTGTCTCTGTATCTCTCTCTCTCTCTCTCTCTCTCTCCTCTGTCAAAATAAATAAATAAATAAAAATATATTTAAAAAAAAAAAAGAGCTGGTAAACATTAAAAAATTCTCTGTAACTATGAGTTTGTTTCTGTTTTGTTCTTTAGAGTGAACATACGAAGGGAGATTCCATAAAATTGAATTTATAGGGGAAGCCAGGATTGCTCAGTGGGTTAAGTGCTCACTTTGCAGCCCCGGGGACCGAGGACTGAATCCCAGCCCTGGCCCATGTGGACCCATATGCTGAACTGGGGAGTGCCCCCAGTTCAGTTCTCACCGGGGTGAAGACCCCGGCCCAGTTCCTGCCCTGTGCGCCCCACTCCCACCTGTGGAATGAAACTATGTGGAAAAATGAATGATACTGCACATCATTAGTTGCACATTAGTTGTGACATGGTCTCATGGCACACAGGAAGATGTGGGACAGCACAAGGTAAGAACTGAACTGGAGACTTCTACATGGGAGGCAAGAACCTTCACCATCGAGCCATCCCAGTGGTTACCAGTTGTGCTACAGTACAGCATTGGGGATGCACAAGCTGGGGCTGGAAATCAAACCCTGGACCTTGATACTGTGAGGCATGTGCTCAACTGCTGAGCTATCCCAGCATCCCTGTGTCTTTAGATTTGAAGTGAGTCACTTATAGGTAGGATATGTAAGGGGTCTTGTTTCCTTATCCATTCAGGCATTCTTTCTTTTGACTGAAACATTTAATCCATTTACATTTATAGTAACTATTGATAGATATGTAGTTATTGCCATTTTATTATTAATATACAGTCAATTCTCAATTAACTGGCACCCATGGAGATGGGTAGCTGCTGGGTAAATGTAAGTAGATTCTCTGTTAACTAGAACTCAACCAACCAGCACTCCCAAGGACCCTGCAAAATCTTAAGCAACTGGCAAAATTTGCTTGAAAATGCCATTTGCTTGAGTTCCAGTTAACAAAGAGTCTACTGTATTTGGTATTTTTCTTCTTGTTTTCTTCTTCTTTTTCTAGATGTCCCTCTAACATTTCTTGTAATACTGGTTTGGTGGTGATGAACAATGTTAGCTTTTTCTTGACTGGAAACTCATTAGCTTTCCTTCAATTCTAAATGATAGCTTGGTGTCTTCCATTTCTTTTAACAATGACTTATAGTTTTCTGTGTATAAGTCCTTCATGTTCTTTGTTAAGTTTATTCCTAGGTATTATATTCTTTTTGTCGTGATCACAAAAAGTTTTTTTTCTCATTTCTTTTTCTAAAGTTTGTATATCAAAATTCAATGGATTTTTGTACATTGATTTTGTATCCTGCAACTTTACTGCATTCATTTATTATTTCTAATAGTTTTCTGGGAGAGTCTTTAGACTTATTTATATAAAGGATCATGTCATCTGCAAAAAGTGACAGTTTAACTTCATCACCCCCAATTTGGATGCATTTTATTTCTTTTTCTTGCCTGAAGGACTTATACATGGAAAACTATAATACACTATTAAAAGAAATGAAAGAAGACACAAAGAAATGGAAAGATATTCTGTGTTCATGGATTGAAAGAATCAACATAGTCAAATGACTATATTATGCAAAGCAATATAAAGTTTTAATGTAATCTTTATCAAAATCCCACAGGCATTCTTTTGAGAAATAGATAAATAAATCATAATATTTGTATGGAATCACAGAAGACTCCAAATCACCAAAGCAATCCTAAGATAAATGAATAAAGCTAGAGACATCATGCTCCCCAACTTCAATCTATATTACAAAGGATCAATAATCAAAACAGCTTGGTATTGGCAGATAAACAGGCCAATGGAACAGAACTGATGCCCCAGAAATAAACCTGAAAATATATGGACAGATTATTTCTGACAAAGGAGAGAAAAAATGTACAGTAGAGAAAAGAAAGCCTATTCAGTAAATGGTGCTGGGAAAATTGGAAAACCACATGTAAAATAATGAATCTGGATTACAAACTGTCACGATACACCAAAGTTAACTCAAAATGGTTCAAAGACCTCCACTTAATATCTGAAACAATAAAGTACATAGAAGAAAACATCAGTACTAAATTTATAAACCTTGGGTTCAGAGAGGACTTTATGAACCTGACCTCAAAGGGAAGGGAAGTAAAAGCAAAAATAAATGAATGGGACTACATCAAGCCAAAAAGATTCCACACAGCAAAAGAAACCATCAGGAAAGCAAAGAGGCAACCAACCAAATGGGAGAAAATATTTGCAAACAATGCCTCTAATAAGGGGCTAATATCTAAAATATATAAAGAACTTGTACAACTCAACAACAACATATAACAAACAATTCAATTGAAAAATGGGCAGAAGACCTGAACAGAAGCTTCTCCCATAAAGACATACAAATGGCCAACAGATATATGGAAAAAATGCTCCACATCATTAGCAATTAGGAAAATTCAAATTAAAACCACAATGAGATACCACCTCACACCTGTTAGAATGGCTATAATCAATGAGAAAAGGAATAAAAAGTGCTGGAGAAGCTGGGAAAAAAAGGAACTTCCATACACTGCTGGTAGGAATGTAAATTCATACAACCACTATGGAAGACAGTATGGAGGTCTCTCAAAAAAATAAAAATAGAATTACCATACAACCCAGCAATCCCTCTTCTGGGTATCTACCCCAAAACTTGAAAACCATAGTCCACAAAGATATATGTATCCCAATGTTCATCACAACACCGTTTATAGTGGCCAAGCCATGAAAATAACTAAAATGTCCTTTGATAGATGACTGAATAAAAATGTTGTGGTATATTTACACAATGGAATATTACTCAGAGATAAGAAAAGATGAATTACTGCCATTTGCGACAACATAGATGGACCTGAGATCATCACATTTAGTGAAATAAGTCAGACTGAAAAAAATGAAGAACCATATGACTTTACTTATATGTATAATGCAGAACTAAAAGTAACAACAACAACAAACTCATGGACACAGTCAATACTTTAGTGGTTACTTGAGGGAAGGGAAGAGGGAGGTGGGGAGGCAGGCAGGAGCACCAAATATATGGTGGTGGAAAGAGAACTGACTCTGGGTGATGAGAACACAATGTAATACATACACAATGTAATGTAGACTCATACACCTGGAACTTATGTAATTTTTACCAACCAATGTCACTCAATACATTTAACAATTAGTATAAAATAAAATAAAATAAAAATGATAGATCTATTTGGTAATCTTGGTTGCAGATCCTTGCTTTCCATTAATTAATATTTCATGCCCATACCTTCTAGCCTGCAAAATTTCTGTTGAGATATCAGTTGAAAGTCTATGTAAGCTCCCTTATAGCTAACTAACAGCTTTTCTCCTGCTATTTTTAAGAGTCTCTTCTTGTCTTTAACTTTTGACATTTCAATTATAATGTGTTTTGGTATGGACCTCTTTGAGTTCATCTTGTTTGGGACTCTGCTTTTTCGGCTTGTATGTTGATTCTTTACCAAGTTAGGTGAGTTTTCTGTTATAATTTCTTCAAATAAATTTTCAACTCTTTCTTTTCTCTCTTTTTCTGGTATCCCAATGATGAGAATGTTGGTATGCTTGATGTTGTACCAGAGGCCCCTTAAACTATCCTTAATTATCTATTTTGGATTCTGGTTTTTGTTTGTTTATTTTTTTGTTTTGTTTTGTTTTGTTTTCTTGATTGGGCATTTTCTGCTACCTTAACTTTTAAATTGCTAATTTGATCTTCTGTTTCATCTAATCTACTGTTGATTCTCATTAATTTATTTTTTATTTCAGTTATTGTATTATTCATTTCTGACTGGTTATTTTTTATGTTTTCTATTTCCATTTTTATGTTTCCTATCTCTTTGTTAAAGTTCTCACTGAGTTCATCTACTCTGCGCCTAAGTTTATTGAGCATCTTTATAACCAGTGTTTTGAACTCTGCATCTGGTCAATTTCTTATATCTATTTCTTTCAGTTCTTTGTTTAGAGTTTTGTTCTATTCTTTCATTTAGGACATGTTTCTTTGTCTTCCCATTTGGCAATCTCCCTTTGTTTGTTCCTATGTATTAGGTAGGACTGCTATGTATCCTAGTCTTATGTAGCATGGTTCCTATGGACCCAGGGGTACAGTCTTTCTGATCACCTGACCTAGGTGCTCCAGGTGTGCCCATGTGTGGATTGTTCATGCTATCCTATTGTAGTTGAGCCTCAGTTGCTGTTTGCATGTCAGTGGGAGGTACTGATCCTGAGACTGATAGGTTGTGAAGTCTGGCTGTGACTATAGTGGAGAAGCTGTTGTGCAGAGGCTGACCCTATAGAGCAGGATTCTCTTTAGCAGAGCTCTGGTATCTTCTAAGTTTGCCCTTTGGGTGTGTCACCCCAGGAAGCATCTGCGAGGTGCTCCAACTCAGCTTGAAGCCAGCCACTGGGTGTGCCAATCTTGGAACTTTCAGGAGGAGCGCTGCCACAGGTCCACAGGTCCAGTCCAGCTTCAGCCTGTGCCCTGCCCAGGGCCACTTGTGATGAGTCACAAAGAAATATGCAGATGGAAGCCACTGGCACTGGGCTTTGAGGCGCCTCAAGAGGCCAAGCTACAAACTGAGGTGGCTGCCACTAGTGCCAGGCTTGGGGCTGCTCAGCCCACAAGGTGTGGGGCCAACAGAGCAAGATTCTGCTTGTTTGGGTTTTGTGAACTTTTGAGAGATTTTAGGAAACTCTGCAGCATAAGCCAACAGAGGCCATTTGTATGAAAAAGCCACTTGCACATGCCCATAAGTTGAGTGAGGCAGGGTCCTAGGGAATCACCAGGGTGGGGAAAATGGTACTAGTCAGGTTGGTGGAAACTCAGATATGACATCTGCCTAAGTCTGCCCTTAGGGAGAATGGAGGGCTAACACTTCTGTGTGAGAGAAAGCTGCCCCCTCAGTCCTCACCCTGAAGCCAGAAAACTTACTTCCTCTTTGTATATTCCTGTGGCCTTTTGAGCTGCTACACCAGTGCTGGACCTCAGAGTGAGTGATTCCATCTGTAAATGAGTTCATGTACAGGCCCTGTAAAAAAAAAATGCCTAGGTCTCCAGTAACTCTTCATCTCATTGAGTCACAGTCTTCATTGTTTTTCACAGTTAGAAGTTTGGGGAACTCTCTCCCCAACACTGAAACCCTGGGCTGGTGAGCCTGGTGTAGGGTTAGGAATACCGGTACTTGCTCCTCTTGAAGACCAATGTAGTCAAGATATGCCTTCTGATTTTTAACTGTCACATGTGGGTGTGGAACCAGTCTGCTCTACATCTCTGCCCTTCCTACTCATCTCAATGTAGCTTCTGTATGTCCTTAGCTGGAGGACTGCTGTTCAGTTAGATTTCAGGCAATTCACAATGATGGTTGTTCTGTAGTTTAGTTGTAATTTAGATGTGGTCATGAGATGTAATCACAGTGTTCACTTACTCGGCCATTTTGACCACAAATCATCAATGGTGTATTCTATTTTTTTTTTTTTTAACTGAACTGGAGGCCTCACCACATTCGGGAAGCACGCCCCAGTTCAGCATGTGGGTCCACCTGGGCCGGAGCTGGGATTTGATCCTCGGTCCTCGGGGCTTCAAAGCAAGCGCTTAACCTGCTGAGCCATCCCAGCTTTCCCCAATGGTGTATTCTAAAGGACATTTACTTTCTTAGAGCTTATTCGGTGTATAATATCTTAATTATCAAACATTATGGTTAATCTTGCACTACAGACTAGGAATATTGCTTTTGTCACTTAGTACCATCAATTCAATACATAAAAATTAAAAAAATTGGGGAAAGCCAGGACGGCTCAGCGGGTTGAGCGCTCGCTTTGAGGCCACGAGGACCGAGGATCGAATCCCGGCTCCGGCCCAGGCAGGACCCACATGCTGAACTGGGGAGTTCCCACAGTTCGGTTCTCTAACTGTCTCTGTCTCTGTCTCTCTCTCTATCTGTCAAAAGTAAAATAGAAATAAATATGCACTGAAGA